>QKMV01003986.1:0-10712 GCA_003287335.1 Lednia tumana
TTTTTTTTTTTTTAAAAAAAAGAGGGGGGGGGGGGGGGGGGGGGGGGGGGGCTTGATATTCTTTGGTGGTGTAAATACTGCTCAACAATTTCTCATACATTTGAGCTCCTAACTCTTTTTCATCCACGCTGTATGAACGGACGAGTAGCGAGAAGCGCTAGGGAGGTTTTCACGTTTCTTCCGTGCACGCTACTGAGCTGTGAGGAGGGTTGGAGGGGTTAGCGTGATACGATAAGAGCCCAGCTCGCGAGCTTTCGCGTGGGATGCTGCAAGCAAAAGAGAGGATCAAGCAAAATCGCTACATTTTTTTATGCGAATCATGATATAGCGTGCCGTACTTATGATTTGGCTAATAAAGTTGAAAGTGTACGTTGGCTAAGGAAGCAGTGTATTGCACAATATGAAATGTTTATAGCTGGTATAACCTAGCCATGTTCTGCCATTACGTTAATGTGTCGAATGTCGATACTAATGTTGTGTTTTTCTTCTTTTTCAGTCAAGAAAGCGCTATATGTCGGGGTCCAAGGTAAGCTGATCTTCAGACTGATGATTTCTTTCTGGTTTCTCCGTCGCTGTCAGGATTTAGGATGTTCACAAACAAAAAACTTTTGTTTTCCTCGAGTGTCACGAAATCATTTTCTTTCGAACACGCTTTCACAACTGACAAGTTGGCGAATACGAGTATCACATTTAAATAACAAGAAGTGGGCATCAAGTTATTCTAATTAGACAAGACATTTTTATCCACTTTACCTGAACCACGAAATCGTCTTTGTAACTTGCATGTCTTCGCCACATAAAACTGTACGAGGATGTGTGCAAATTTCATTTCTTTATAAAACGCAAACAGTTCTCCTTTTAGCTGTGATTTAGAGCGTTGTAAACAAGGCGGGCGTTAATAATTTGTCAGCTAGCATTCTGAAATAGTGAGGAAAAACTGAGTAGAGATGATAGAAGTAATAATATGCATTCAAGACTAGGATTGGATGCCACCGCAGAAGACGGGGAACAGAGAATGTGGGCTGTATTTTATACTGGGCAAGTAATAATGGTGTTCTGTATACTTTGCCTGAAGAAGAAGCTATCCCTTAACATTAGACTCAACGCAAATCTTTCCTTACAAAAGCAGAAATTTAATCAAATAAATTAATAAGCAGTTGGGTTCATAGAACGAGAAAAACAAAAGCTCAATTATTCACAATCAAATTAATTCAAGTGTATTTGAATTAAACACGCGTATTATACATACTAATTGTGTCCTTGACGGAGAATACTTTCCACATTCACGAATTTCTCATTGTGAAATAGTGCAGTCACACACGGAGAAACTTTTCAATCCTGGACATAACGAGCACGAAAACGACAACGACCATGACAACGACCCGATGTTGTTGGGAACCCGGAAAATACACACATATGTCCAAGCCCCGAAGTGTGCTTGATTTATGCGGTCACGCAATGCGATAAGCAACGCAACACACATATAGCACACATTTTATTAGGCGTCTTCCAGACGACAATAACTTCACGACATCCAGATCGCTCGAGCCTTTGACAGGCAAAGCGAAAAAGCTGTTCGAAAAAATACAAGAATAAAAGAGAATCATTTCGCAAGCGATGGAGAGTCATTATTTTCTTCCCCTATTTCGGACAGTGTGAAATAAAGTTAAGCGTCCAATTAGGCCATCAACTTGCTTGCATTGCTTCTAAAATTTAATTGAAAAAAATCGATTGTAGAATATAATATATTTCCACTTTTAAAACACTTGTAATGTTTCAAATGGTTACTTCCAATTGTGTCGGCTGTTATAGGTTATTGGGACAATAAAGGTTGTATGGTTTCTTATATCCAGTCGGTGGAAATGACGTCATATCATTTTCAAAAACATGTGTTTAGAGTGACACTAGAGAGGTTTCTCTTGTTACTGGTGCATTGTTTAGCTTAATTATCAGTTTACCAGCGTCCCAGGTGTGATAACACTTTTTAGTAGCGGGTTGTACATGTGGTCTATCGCACGTGTGTTCGCAATGGGCTTCCCTACTGCAGTCGTGGCCGCTCGGCGACCGTTCCTTCAATTGAAATGCACACGGATTTATCATTTATCCGTCGCTTTCGTCTGACGGGTTCATGATTGAACTGGCGGACCGGAAAGAGTCTAACACTTTCAGATTCACCACGAAAGTCAGACAAGCTGCAAACCAGAGTAAATTCCCAGTTTGAGAGCCACGGGTGCCGCTGTTAATTGCTTTTATAGAAGTGCCACATTACGAAAGTTTTGCAATACCTGCTTACATAATTTATTGTTAACCCATTTCTGGGATTTGGCCATTTTTATTAATAAACCACCTCCCAGCGTGTGGTTTCTGTCTGTACCGCACGTCATTGTGGTTGATCTTCATTATGATTCGCTTAGGTAGCTCCTCAGATGAAGAAAAGTAAGTTAGACAGATATTTATAATATAGGTAGATTCAAGATAGGTCAAGTAGCTGTCCTTGAGAAAGAAAGCCTATCTATCTGGTACGTGGTCTACTAAGAAAGCACGCGCGACTTTACTTTTCTTCTCTTGAGTTGGAAAGATACAATGAACGGAGCGAGTTTCTAGGAAGTGAACAGGAAATACAAAAATTGTAATGGATACGCCCACCGACAGGTACATGCTACTTTAAACCCCGTATTTTGTTCTATTGACTACGAAGGACATGCCACTTGACACTTTAGTTATACAAAAAGCGCAGATTTCAAAATATTTCACAACCTGCTCCTATACTCCCAAAATATAAAACGTGACATAAAATCTAAAATGTCAAATATGTGTTTGAAGCTATTATTAAATTGACAGGTTTCCCTGAATTTTCCACTCACAAAGTATATGCCTTGCGGCCTACCTTTGATACGCCACCACAGTAGCTCCAGTTATAACGTAAACCAAAAACCTACCTACGTACCTGTACCCATACCCACCTATACCGACTTATACCTACCTATACTTCCTACACCTACCTACTCAGCAACGAATGCATTACTGTGGTGGCCTCAGGGGTGGCAGGCTAGCTGTTTTAGAAGGAAACTCGAGGGTAGAGATTTCGTGTACACAAAGGATCAAAGTATACACACTAGCTTGGTTCATCATCGCACACACTGTGCTTTCTATATTAGATGCGATTACTTCACCACTATATTAAGTTGGATATAGTAGCACCTGGAATACCCAACCGATTTTTAGCAGTCAAACTGCAAGTGGCTGGCACACCTAACCTGATTCATTTCATTGAAAATTCAACTGGCTTTCTGAAAAAAGGTGTTCAAAAAGTAGCGACAGTATAAATGACAATTACTATTTTTCAGAAAGCCAGATACATTTTCCATGGAATAAACCAAGTTCGGTGTCCCTTCCACTTACAGCTTGACTGCAGTTAGTGAAATCAACTAAAAATTTGGAGGTTTTTCCCAGTGTTTGGTAGATTCACGCGGCCAACAAATGTTCATTTTAGGTTATATCGCCATGGTAATTCTGCCTTGCCAATAACTTGATACCCTGTTGTTTTTCAGCCACTCAGTACAATACATACGTCACGTTGAAGCTTCAAAATGTCAAGTCAACAACCGTGACCGTAAAAGGGCCTAATCCGTGCTGGGAGCAAGATTTTCTATTGTAAGTAAACTGTTCGTGACTGGAGCTGTGTTATTAGCGTTATGTTACACACCCGTCCAAAAGCCGGCAGGAAAATAAATTTTATATCACACTCCGCGTTGATATCCGTGCTGTGAAGAATTTATTTTCCGTGAACACTTGGCTTACATGCGACGATGTCCGTTCGTTCCAGAGGCAAGCTTTTATTGATGAGAGGAGTTTCCAGGTTTTCATTTTCACAACTAACTGTGATTCGGTTTAACAGGCTGTGACACAAGAGCATTATTTTTAGGTGAGCCTATTGTGATCACCATTTAAAAACTCACCAGTTTAAAAAAAATTTAATTACTGCAGTTAAACTGTAAGTGACAGAGACACCAAACTTGGTTAATTCTCTGGAGAATGCAGCTGGCTTCCACGCAAAAGGTGTTTGAAAACTTTTTGTGCCTTTATTTTTGTTAGTTCAGATTTCTTGTGAAATTATTACTTCTCTAAAAATGAACTCGAGCCTAAAAAAGCAATGAAAATAAAATTGTCTCATACATTTTGTCAGAAAGCCAGTTGCATTCTCCACGCAATGAAACAAGTTTGGTGACTGCCACACACAGTTTGACTGCAGTTATTAAAATAAACAAAACCTGGTGGGTTTTTCCAGCTGCCATTACAGATTTACCTTAAGCTTGAATTTCTAAAAAAATCATCAGCGAGTCGTTTTGCAAATTAGTTGCAATTACTTAATACTCGAGGAAACAGGTGGCATGAAAGCCAACCCGGGAAATCCAAGCGTTCATTTTCGGTTCTTCAAGGGGGTTCCTCTTGAAATATTTCAAGAAAGCTTTCAAGAACAAAGAAAGTAGAAATCGTTACAATTGCTCAGCAAACATTTATTTTGTAAAACATGCTGTGGTTTGTGTTGCAGTGATTTTTTTTTGTGGCCATGAAAAGAGGCAGAGCTGTGGCCGTTTTACGACCTAAATCTAACTTTAATCAAAGAAAAGCTTGCTTGGACATACACAGCATTAAAACGCGGTTCTGAAAACGTTCACCAAAGCTTAAGACTTGTTTCAATACTGCAGTTTTTTCTCTCGTATGTCAAGCTACCCTGATAACATGTATTGAATATTCATTCTCGTGTCATCTGTCATTACGATACAAAGCAGCCGTTTTATTTTATCACGTTATACAATAAGTGTCAGTTTGTTAACCCCAAAAGCACAATGCTTCAGTATATTAACTTCACATTAAAAATATGCACAAGCACGCCAACCTATTTGGGGAAGCGTACTACCGAGAGCATGGCTACCTTCAGACGGCTCCGGGTTCTTTCCTGACGACCGGCTAACCTAACCACGTGGTTTTCCATGACTTCCCGCAGAAACATCCGTGTAAAACGCGTGAATAGTTCCTACCACAGGTACTAAAAGAACACGGCCGACCCATTATCATCTCCTATTCCTAATACGGACCTTTCCCGAAATGCGTCAATTAGTGAACTTGAGACCAGGAGGATACGAAATATGTCAAAATGTGTCTGGCGAAGCGTCAGGACACACTAAGTAGACACTGTCTACCCTAAAATTCAGGAAAAAATACCATTTTGTGATGATCATTGTGGCTGCTTTTTCATTTAGAATTCTTTTTCGCGTTTGAATCAAATTCGAACTCGAAACAAAAACGAACTTTGAACGTAAGAAACATGGAATGATTTCATGATCTAGAATAGAGTTAAATTGAGTGTAACAACTTCCATGCCCTCAGAATGGTACTGATTCCCTATGCTTTTGTGGTTGAGGATGTTTTAGAGGGCGATGGAAATGGTCAACGAATTTAAATTCTACTGTTTATATACAAAAATGTGTATATTATGGTCGTCGCACATCCATGAAAACACTTTATGTCTCCCCAATTGACAGACTCACGCTTTACCACTGTCTATGTTATGTAATATATGTCCACGGCGCATTGCCAATGCTTTGGGTCCATCGTATTGGCAATGCGTCGTGATTGCCATGGTTGCCAATACATGGACTGGCAATATACACGAGGTATTGCAATGCTATGAATCCAATGCGATATTTGTATTACCTACTACTAGGCTATTACAACCTGCTATATTTCTCGTCGTACCAACAAAACTAAAACGATGAAATACCTACCACCCGTTTTCAAAAAACTGATCTTAACACTGGATTTATATGCTAAGAAATTTGCAAAAACTTTCCTAGCGTTTCGTAAGCTAAGCTTTTAACTTATTCAAGAGTGAAACCCCTTAAACCGTTTGAAGAAGCAAACAGTATAGTTTACAAAGCCACGGGAAAGTTTTAGAGAATTCATACCCAGTTTGTAAATCAGTTTTTGGAAAGCTAGTGCTAAGATTTGTATGAAACCTACATTATTTCTTCTGCGTGTGATTTCAGCGAAACAAACGACGTGAACTCGGGGCTGTTGATCGAAGTATGGTCGAAGGGGATGCTGTGGGATCGAGCCCTTGGCTATCACTGGATACCGCTGCCGGCGGTCAAATACTCCAACGAGGTAAATACACATGAGGTCAGCACAACAACACAATATACCTACTAACATATTATTATACTACCTATACCTATACGTACTACATCATAGTGTTGTACTCGTAGATAGATGCGGATGATGTCCATTCATAGATTGTAATCAATATGAAATTATAGTATTAGTGGCACCACATGTAACGTAGTAGCGTATGGTAAATTATTATTATTATAAATTATGATGTACTGCTATATGCATTAAATACTACGTCTAGCTGTCGGTGCCTTCATGATTGATTGCATACAGAGCGAGTCGCTGGATATAGACTGTTTAGAGTGTGGTGTAAAACATTGTTCGAAATATATTGGAAGTGCACTCACTATAAAATGAGAGCGCTGAATCAGCGAGTTTTTCAATTATTTATAGCGTATTCATTGTCTCATTATAGCAGCTCATTAAACACTTTAGACACAACACACTAATAAAAGTTCGAAAAACTTTGTCAATATACTTTCGTTAGTTTCATTCTGTGCGCTGCTGACGTTGCCCCTGAACGCAGCCCGCAGAGCAATCGCTCGCCGCGCTCTGCGACTCTTGGCGCCCGAAGCTTTATCTAAAAATCTAGAAAAATTTCCGGAATATTTTTTAGCTGGCAGCTAAGGCGAAACGCCTCATTATGCTATAAGTCAAATAAACAATTAGCAACATCCTTTATGGACCATGAAATTACGTAAGATCACGTACATAGCTATTGATATATGCTTGGTTGCTTTTCTCGTAATATTTTTCCGAGCTAATTTCTCTGATTGCGCTACCGTTTCCATGAGAAATTTTCGAAAAAGTCCGCCCTCAGACATGCGTAACATCGTCACCGTTTGATTGGAGCAGAGCGACGGGCTCCAGCATTCTGCTTTCCGAGGCCGATGGAAGCAACGCTTTATTTCTAGCTTTCAGCAGCGTTGCTAGGCCCGCCTAGTCTTCATTTAGCGCAACTGCAGACAGCAAATGAAATACACATAGAAACATTCCCAGAATTATCATAATAACTCGCAAGGTTCTTCGTTTTCTTCTTATTTTTTGTCATTATACCCGTTGCAATTCGCTCCACTAGACTTTTTACATGAATGCATTTGTACTATTCAACTTTCAATGTTCGTTATCATTTAACAACGCCTATTGAACTGTTCAATGAAAATAGCAGCGATCTTTCCGATTCTCAAGTTACTTGCTCAGAAAACTCGAAATACAGTAAATAATTTTTGCTGTGTTTTACTTGATACTCGCAGTGAATATATTTCTTGAAGAAGGCCTTTCAATTTTAACAGGACGGCATTAAGCTAAAGCGAAGATTTTTTAAAAATAACTTAACCCTTAAATGATGTAAAATCATTAATCTTAGCTTCTGAAACACGGCTCGTAATAGCCATTGATACCCACAAACTGTTGTCAGCAGAATTGCGAGGCTAATCCATAAATGTCAGTTCAGTACGTCATCAATTCCCGTGACGTCGCGACGCCATGCAGCTTATCTCGTGTAGCCAACATTCACTGGATTACATATTTATATGAAACCTCAGCCATATGCCAATGTCAAGACATATTATGTTATACGTTACTTTATTTTATTTGATGTATCCACCTATACCTATTGGTTATTTGATGTAAGTCTCGCATCTACCTACTAACCATACACTGAAAGAAAAATCTACTTCAAAGCGAGATATAATTTGACGTGATTTATTGGATATGACTTGCGAATCTTGCTACTTATGTGTTCGCTGGATTGATATGCTATTGACATTTGAAAAACAAATTTTTCGCTCTGGCTCTGGGACAAGTTTTCAAAAGCCTCTTTCGCGTTTGAAGTTCATGTGAGGAATATTGTATGTGTAATTTCAACACTCACTACAAGTACTTAGTAGCAATAAAGGTATACAGAAATTTATTGATGACGGGAAATATGATTACGCATATGATTACGGACTTCAAGTTGCTGGTAATAAATATGCCCGATATCATGCACTTATAAAAATGGCAAGCTCGTTGGCTTACAAGGTCTACGCACAAAGAAAATTTCCTGCCTCCAAGTGGCAATGTATCATTATGAAAATGCGAGAAATTTTCTTTATTCCTTGCGACATTCTCGACTCTTGAACGTATTGTCAATGCGAGCTTTGGCTAGAATTACATTTGATATTGCATTTGCATTTGCATGGCTATGATAGTGGTAGTATTGATCGTGTAGTTTAGCATGTATACCTACCTCAGTTAGCGCAACTATAGCCTTGTTATGATTTACTTCCACTATGTTTTATCTCAAACGTGCTTTTACTAACCCACCCACTCCAAAGAGTGATTAGCGACGAGAAAGCTTTTCTACTGCCATGGACCATTAAGGGAATAAAAATCCCCGCGATAATTTACGGCTTCAGTTTTTTGACCTTTTGCCATCGCCTCGACGAAAATGTACGAGATTCAAAATGAACATACACAAACGATTGTGCAAAGACAAATAGATTATTACGAGTTGTCGTCGTCGTCGTCGTCGACGTCGTCGTCGTCGTCGACGTCGTCGTCGTCGTCGACTGCGGCCCGCGAGAGGAGTGCGGACGAGTTGTGAAGAGTTGTGGCGCCAATGCCAATCCAATTCATTGATGTGTTCTGCTGCGACCGTACTATCCATTGCGGAAAAGCGACCGTTTGCCAAAAATACTCGATTTATGTCGGACGTGGATGTTCAAGCAGGCAGATTTATTCCCGCTTATCCGATTATATTTACTCCGGCTTACAACTCGCATAGGTACCTATAGCAGAATCAGCTTTTGCCTCGCTTAATTTAGTTCGGTAATTGATTTTTCGACATGAATGCCGGCATGTTTTTATGAAGTTGGCATATCAGCGGGAAGACCCCGATATCTAGATAGGTTATATATTTTGCAATTCAACTTGCATGGCAGTCCAATTCTTTTCGTCAAAAGCTGTTTGTTTCCTTCTGTCATGCACTCGAAATTCTTCATATTTCACCTTTTTCGTTTGCAGTTTCCCGTCGGCAACTTAGTACTCTTCAAAAAAAAAACTATCTGTTGTTGCCAAAACTTGCTTTGCCAAACTTTGCTCGAAAAGGTTCTCTTTTCTGGAAATAGTATCAGTCGCTCAGTTTTATGTGTGATTAACATTGATCGGTGCCCAGCGTGCCTAAGCGCTCAAACTTGATAGCCGGCTATATTGAACACATTCGGGAATCTGTACGGCTGTAAACCTTTTTGCCTTTATAGGTTATTATAGATTGTGAAATTACTTTGGATTAGAGGAAACGATACTTTATACCTATTCTATTCTATGATGTAGAGAACGCTCCAAAAAATTTGCCATCAATACCGAAAGTAATCAAACGAGACCAGTGCATCAAATCGAAAACATAACCTCAATGTTGAACAGGGGTTGTTCTACATCCCATGCGAGAAGCAAGTAAATTTATTTAATGTAACTAACCCAAAAAAACCTTGTAATTCAGCTGTTATCTAAAATTGAATTCAATGCAGTAAACGAAAATAAATGTTATAAAAAGCAATTTATTGTTTTCCAACGAAAAGGCAGCGAGAGTGAACGCGAGCGTCGTATGCAAGTGTAAAATGGTCTAGTCAGGTGGCGAGTCAGCAGTCTGCAGTCAGTGTTTCGTTGTCGTCGACCGGTCGGTCGGTCGGTCGGTCGGTCGTGTCATCACGCCACCAGGTCACGTGGTTGGTACACTCAGTCGTAATGCACTCCAACGTGCGTGTGCCCGAGCGTGACAGCCAGCGTTTCATTAGTTAATAAAATATTTATATTTATCCTTACGCTATACATTCATGGCCAGCCAAAGAGGTATATTTCACGAATAAGCGCGATCAATCAATAGCAAGGCACGTTTATCTGACAAATCACGGCCACGATAAGCGCGGAAGAGTTTCGAGAATCGATTTCAAAGGATTTCACGATATTAGTCTTTCGAGCTATGAATAATAAGCAGTGATTTAATAAATGCATGTTTTATTTATGAAGCGGCGACCTGCATTGTCACAGCTTATGAGCAATCTACGCGAAAATTCGTTGTTTTTGTTTTCGCGTTGACTGTTTTCTGTTCGGCAATGCTCTGTACAGGGTGCGCAGCCGGTAGGTGCAGATTAACGTTGCAATAACATCCTACTCTAGGAGCATTATTGACGACGCGATATTTTATACGACCTAGTCAGTAAATTGCACAATTGCATGGCGCTGCATTTATGCTCAAAAAATGTGTCTGATTTATTATTTAATATGCACATTTATTCCAACGGTGAGTTATATGGGGAACGTTTGGCGACTGTTGTCGGCGTTTCCATTTCAACGGCCAGGTTGCGTTGCTCGCTTCTAAATATGGTTGGTTCTCTTTGCAAAGCGCACAATCGATTTGTCTACAATTTTGTTTTGTTTTTATTTGTATTGTAATTTGCTTTTTTATTTGTTTCTTTATTGATTTATTGATCGATTTTTTATTTATTATTAATTCATTTCATCATTAATCATGTAATCAATGAACGTATTGATGAATT
>QKMV01003987.1:0-10709 GCA_003287335.1 Lednia tumana
TAACCTTGCGAGGCCCCTGCCGCCGTAGATACGCCACTGGTTGTAGTCCTAAGTACCAACTACCAACCAACACGAATACTTTTGAAATAGTTCAGGAAACTAAACCGATTTGAGTAGGGTAGCTGGCGATACCCCAAGAAACAATCTTGTTTAATTTTAATTTTAATTTATTTGACCTGAAGAAGGACATTCAAACGTGCCCGAATCGTCGTTTTTGTGCAATATTTTACAATAAATATTCAACTTTCAAGCAGAGAATTTGTACCGTATATAAAATTATAACATTTCTAATGGCTCTCAATTGGATTATTATGTATTTCTACCCTGCACTATCATTGTAATGGCTTCACTTGAGATACGATGTATAATACTGATTTCACTTAAAAGTCAAAATTGTCAAAAACCGCCGTTAATTCGAATTGATTATCGATGTGATCACCGCCTGCTGTACTTTTGTCTCGACTTGACAGCGGCAGCAAAGCAGACGGTGAGGTGAACATTAATGATTCCATTGTTGGTGGACGTGAAAACATCGACACATCGAAGGCCGTGCCGTTGCTAGCAAGTTTGTTTATTAGCAAAACTTTTGTTTTGGGTCGTAGCTGAAAGTGAATCTCGTGATTTTTGCTATATATTTTACATTTTTATACATTTAATAGTGGCACAAAGCAGTGAAAAGTTGTAATAAAATCTTGGTGCGATAGGGGATGCCAAAATCCTGACTCGACGTCTCTTGAATACAGACATTTAAAGGAAAGTATAAGTGTCCATATACCTACATGGATTCATCGTCAAAAAGCAATGGCGACCCAGAAAGTAGTACGACTTTATCATCGGAGTCGACGATAAGTGGAAGTGAGCACGATAGAACGGTGCTAATGCGAAGCCGAAAAGAATTCGATTTGGCAAGCAGCTCAACACAATCCAGCCCGATAAATAATAGCAACGCAAGTATCGGCAGAAACCGAGCGATGGACACAGCAAGCGACCATATGAAGCTGCTTTGGCGTAGGTCAAGCCCGACTACGCATGAATCTTCTCGGGGAGGAACAACGGAACCCGACGGCAGAAAGGTTGGCTGTTCTGTACCCAGAATTATCGGTAACAAAAAGGTGACCTTTACAGGATCTCGTTCTAGTTTCCCTGTGCAAGGTAGCTCCCACGCAAGTTTTGGAGCCGGTGGGCTCAATTTGATAACCAGCAGGGAGGATTTTCCGCTCATAAATTCGGTTGGAAATGAAAATCGACTCCTTCCTCATATGGCAAACATTCCAAGAAACACAGTCCAAGCAGACAACGACGTCAGTCGTTCGCAATCGCCTCCTAAACCAACTCAAGAATACCAAGGTTTACCTCTTAATAGCTTGCCGGTGAAATATACGGGCGTAAATTTTGACACGCCTAATGCAGGTACATCAGCATATAATACATCCGAGGTGTATGATTCCGAAATCAACGTTTTGTGGAACTCGGCCGATATGAACCGCCTTCAGAATCCTGAGTCGCAGGCTAGCGGTGTAGATGCCCCTAGTCGCTTGCCGGAGAGGGCAGTGAGAAGTGTAAATATGCTGGGCCATGAGTTGCAAGGAAGTACAGGGAGCAGTGTAGGAAGCACCCCAAGAATTCAATATCCCGGTCCCACGACATCCAGAGTGGGTTCCCTGAATGCAGGCTCGTTTGGCGATACACACGCATCTCTCAATAGTGAGCGGTTCAGAATGCTGCGAGGCGCAACCGGAAGCATCAACATTCGTGCCGATTTGGAAAGCTCAGAGGAGGAGACAGTTTCGCCACAACACAACAGCACCGTGGAGTTACTGAGAACCAGTAGAGGAAGTACTGATATTTTTCAACTAATGCAGCATAGCGCAGATGACGAAATTTATAATATTGGTCACCCAGCGGTGAGGAATGCCAGGGCAAGAATGAATCTTCCTGGTTTCAATTTTCCCAGTGGTGAAATCATCACTGAAAATGTTCTGAGAAATTATGCAGCCCATTATCAACAAGATCCAGCATGGGAAAGAGCTGGTAGCAGTCGCAGCGAGGAGATACAAATAACAGACATGGAAGATGCTGATATTTCTGGTTCGGATTCGCAAACAAATTCAGTGCTCGATGACATCCACCGAGGCACGCTGTTGAACCTTCGTATAGAGGTACAGAGAAGCTCCAGTGGAAGCAGCGCAGGCGGCCATCGCATCGTAGAAGTCATAGGAGGTACTAAAAAAAGTTTTAACCTGCCAACCCGTAATCAAAGAAGCATGCAGGAAATTGTCGACAATGTGACCCATCCGCACTTATTGCAACCAGAGAGAGTCGTTGATCTTCCTGGTACAGCTTCACACAGGTATCCAAGTGGAAGTACTGGAGTGAGAATGATCCTGGACCCCACCAACTCTTCCTGTGTCACCGTCTCTACTGATCAGCTCAATAGTACAGAAGTTAGCGCGGTTAGCTTGCTGTCCCGACCCGAAGTCGCAAAAGAGAACGAGGAAGCGTCCTCAGAAAACGATGGTGCTTCTGCTGGTGCAACTGGTGCTGCTTCTACCAGTGCCGTTGGTACCAATGCCGCTCTGGAAGCGAGTCGAGTTGAAGAACGTCATTTTACCATTCCCGAAGTACCGAATAAGGCAGCAAAAAGTGCCAAAGAAAATACAGTCAATTTTGTTTGGAGCACTTCAGAGTTCGATCTAATTTATGACCACAATTCGGCCAGAAGTGGAAAAGGTAGTGCTTTTTATCCTGGCATTAAATCTCCTGAGGTTACTTCAGACAAAAATGGGGATTCCACTGCACTTGAGGTTCTCTGGAAAGCATCAGAAGTAAAGTACATTCTTCATCCGGACTCAACCAATTGCAAATACGAAACCACTAGCAACTTCGATTTCGATTCCTTGATGAAACCGCCTGAAACATATCAGGTTTATGTGGCCAGTACTAGAAAAGTGCTAGACGAAGTTAAGAGCTCAGATTCAAGTCATGATTCTACCCACCGAGCTAGCTTGGAACAGTCTGGCTCAGAACCAAGTTCCTATAGTTCTTCTTCCGATGCCAATACAGACAGTAGTAAAAGTTTGGTTGAAACTCGCGAGCACACCGGGAGCACTCATCTTATCGAAAATCTTCCTGGATTGGATGGACAGAAAGGGCAGTTCAATAAACCTCTTTCCAATGAAATGACTGCGCAAAATCAAGCGGATATCGACGAGATACTGAAAATGGCGACAAGATCGAAGCACTACGTCCCCCCGATGGAGCTTGGGTTCAACGAGTGGGAGAGTATTATACAAGTCTTGACCATGAACGAGCCGAGGTCCGTGTTCCAGGTACGCATCGATCGACAATATATCAATTACTATTTTTTTCAAATCTAGGTTTTACTTTACTTAATAGTGTTATGTACCCATGGCGTTTCCAAAACAAAGATGTATAGCTAAAAAAATCTGTTTAAGAAATCTGAACGCGGTCACCGTTAAATAGCATCGGAAATGTTGTCGCGTCTGAAATCTCGTATTAAACGAGTAGCATGAGACGCGTACCACCAGGTTGGATCAAGCGGTCCGAACGCGTTTGGCCGCGAGTTTTGGCGTGAAAATGTTCAAATGGAATAAAATGTCAATTGTCGATGCGAGTCGTCGAAATTAAAATAGTAAACAATGAAGTCATGAAACACCTTTTTTTATTGGCTGCTTCATTCCAACAAATTAGCTTGATTGCATGAAAGCGCTAACTGAATAAGATTCGAACCTTGCCGCCCGCTATTTAGGCCGATCGAATCGCGAACCTGCTCGTGCGTAGGTATCGGATCGGCCGATCCGAGCGTTACCGAACGCTTCGGACTGGTCCGGACAACACTGATTGATTACGTGGTGTTTAACGACGCACTGTATTGACAACTGGCCGTGTGGCAACATTCTATCTACTGGGAGAGCATAAGAGGAAGGTATGACTAGGGAGCCTAATTTGTGGATGACACGCAGTATGCTCTCGCAGACTCTCACAATGTAGACTGCCTCTCTCGTCCAGACTAGTCCGGACTAGGTTTCCGTAAGGCTCGGTTTCGGCGCAGAGCTGAGAACATTTGCAAATGTTTTCACTGTTCATTGATAATTTGTACGACTTTTTAAGCCAAGATTATTGAAAATTGACTTGCGTTTACAGAAATAATATTAACAATATTCAAAAAGATGTTACGAATTATGGACTAGAGCCGAATAAGTGCGATTATAACATGCATATTTCATTTCCCCAGGTCCTCTGCAGGCTGTGCAAAATGTCGTCAAAGAGGCACTGCGATTTGGTCAAATTCTATAAGTGCCGTTTATACGAAAATATTTTGCCTTTGGCGCTGAACACGCCGGAAATTCCTCTTGTACAAAACTTGTCGCTAAAACTAATAGCCGACCTGAGTATCTTGCCCGAATGCCGCCAACAAATCTTGCAGACGCCCGAGTTGGTGTATTACTGCATGAATCTTCTTGCAGATGTAAGTATATTATTATAAGTTATAACCCGATTGGTTAGTCATTTTCTTTGGTACCTACCATGCAGATATTCGTCACATTTTTAGTTTACTTTTCGTGCTTCATCAGCACTTCACTTCTTTCTGTCTCAATATACGTGCTTGCTTGCTAAATGGCCATATGATCGCGCGGAGCTGAAGCTTGACCGCGTTCAGCATGTGAACATTTGAAATTTCTTAAATCTCCATCGATGATTCTTCCTTGGTCAAGGCAGAAAGTTAGAAACGAATTGATGGTCTGGTGGAATTTGCATTTGACAGGATGCAGTTCGCGGACATTTACACGAGTACTCTTCCAAAGTATTGTCGGGGATCTGCAGGGATAAAAGCCTTCAGGAGTTGTTGCTGAACGACCACGACCTAGTCGAGGTACTACTTCGACGCATTTCCTCTACTGCCGACCCTGACGTCCGATGTAACTGCATGGAGGTACCAGGCCTCGCCTATGACTTATCTCAAAACCTACCCGTTATCTACGCATTTTGCATTCATCGGCATGCTTAGATATACACTGACCGTGGCTAACTGCCTCTATTAACTGCATCCAACCCCCTACCAAAACGAACAAATTCGTTTAAAAAAAGGCGTCTCCACTAAAGAGTACCTTAAATATAGGACAGCATTATAAACTTTGTGAAATAATATTGACAAAACCAAAAACATGCAGCTATAACCAAAAACATGCAGCTATACTCAGAGATTACGCTGCTGTGGCAACGCAGAGGTCGGGGCTAGACTTGAAGCCGGTCTGAAATCGGATAAGACACTGACAGTTCGTTACCACCTGATAGTCCAGCAACCCGACAATTTTTATAAGTGTGTCGATAATATAAGGCGGAACCTAGCCTGACGTAGAGCCTGTGATTTGTATGATGTGATCATTAAATTTGGCGATTGTTTTGATTATGTGTGGGTGAACTCATCCACCCTAACGCTAACTGCCTGTAATTCATTTATAAGTTACCAGGTAGGGCTATTAGCACCGATTTCTTTTTTTTTACTATTGCTAAGATTAGGAGCTTCGAGCTTCGAGTCTAAAGAATTTTATGTCTATCAGTTGGTTAAAAGTTTACTCACATGTGCTAGTCAGCCTGCTTAGCCAAATTATAGTGCGTGATTTGTAAAAGGGCCATCCCGACCCTGTTTCCAATCGTCCACCACCCCCTTTCACCACCGCACCACAAGAAATGCATTCAACTGCTATTGGTTAACAACATATTTATTTGCAGATAATGCTTCGAGTGGGAAATAACGAAACGATATGCCATCGCGTAATCAACAGTCCGACGTTTTCGTTGGATCTGTTCGTAACGCTTATTGGCAGCGCCTATTCAAAGATACAGCAACTCTCTTTGGGGATGCTGGTGTTACTCACTAGATATGTGACACAACAAGAATTTCAAGAGAAGGTAAAAGAGTCTGGTTTGGCCGAATTAATGGTACACATCTTGACGGTAAGCCAAGTTGATTTCTTAAAAAACAAAAACGCATATCTCGAAAATGTAATTGCTTCAATTCAACTTTGACGTTTCTAACCGCTATTTAAGTTAATTTAGTTACAAAGTATAGTTCGTATAATGATTAAACTTATTATTATTGACGTTATTTTAAGTTGTAAGATATTAATTTCAGATTTTTTACGGTGTTTATGATTTGTGTGTTATTTTTATTTTACAGCAAGAAAGCATGGCGGACTTTGCCCACCTAGTGATCGCGATATTGTGTAACATTGCCAATACCGAGTTCGGATTAAGTTTTTTGCGATATTCCGGAGCACTCAAGTTTCTAATTGAGTACATAGACCAAGAAGGAAAGGAAGATATTCTGGGCTGTGGACTAGACATTGTGGTCAAATTATCAATGAGCAAAGGAGGCAGAGCGGTAAGCAAAATGGACTGGGCTTCTGGAATCATAAATTGATCAGGCGAATTTTTTGAAGTCCCGTCGCGTAGCTAAGTTTTTACTCAATGAAGGTATTGTCCTCCTACATAAACTCGGAAAAAAGATTAAAGTGAAATTTTAATAATTTTTTAATTGAAGTTGTCATTTATACGTTCTACAGAATTGCTCATGTGATTGTGAACGATTGACGATTGTAAGAATGCATGAGTTTCGATGATATTATGGATTGTTAATTTTTATTGTTGATAAAGGTATGTTGACACCACTAACGCATATGTTCTACACCATGTGCTCATTACTGTACCCTCGAGGCTCAGTAAAATATGTTCGTTTTAACCGAATCTAGAAAACGGTACTTCAAATTTTCGTCTGATCCTTTTATGATTCCAGAAGTGCACATTCATTTCAATCCAAATGAAAAACTTACAGCAGTAGATGTGGTATAGTATATCCAACCTCGGCTTGAATACAGACTAATTTTAATTTTGTCTCCAAAATCCTTCTTTTACTAGCCCCTTCTTGACCTATGCACTGACCGGTTCCCGGATATGGATTCCTAGTCGGCTTGATATCACCAATCACGTCACGTTTAAGGAAAATATGTCTATCTAACCCTCCACTCCTCCTCCTCCACCTCCCCCTTTCTCCATCCCTTCCTTCCAACCTCCCGCCCACACACTCACACACCCACACACCCACCCATCCGCACACCTACCTACCTACGAGTTAATGCCATATTATGTTTTTCAGCTGTTGGTAGAGTTCGAAGCTCCTGAAAAGCTTGTGAAGTACCTAAAATACGAAGAAGACACTACCCTGGAAAGATCTTGTGTCGCACTAGCCAACGTGTGTCAAAATTTAGAGGCTCTTTGTGTAATTGTATCCCAACGGCCGGCAGAGGACTTAATCAGACTAATATACGACGACAAAAATTCATCACAGCTTAAATATTCGGCTGCGAAAGCTTTACTCGCTTTGGCTGGAAGGGATGAGGACATGTGTCAGCAAATCGCAGAACTTCGCTTGACGGTGATTATTATTTTAATAACAGCATTCGTTGAAACCACTAGGCCCTTCTCGCGCAGCAACTAAGCATTGAGAGCTGGGTCAGAGCATTAACATCATTTCTTTTTACCGTTCCAGGAAGTGTTTTACCATATCATTTGGGCTGGATTCGCACACGTGGAAACGTTGGGGACAATATCTGATATCATCCAAATCATATCTCAATATCCTGCGCTAAAACCCTTGATGATCGACGACGAGAGCGTGGCTTGCTTTCTTGACATCATTCAAGTAAGGAACAAATAACAATCTGAATCTACTGAGGACACCGCCTGGCTACAAAAGGCCCGGTGGGAATTATACGTTGGAGCCGCACATTCCAGGCAATTTCGTTGATCAACATCAAGATCACTCCCTTAAAAAATGTACAGAAATGTAAAAATCTACAGTTAATAAAATAATAATCGCACTTACCTTCTCGTTGAACCAGGGACACTGCCGAGAATTCGAAGTTAGCGAAGAAGATTTTGAAAATGAAGAGGCACTTCGCATTTCTGGTCTGCAATGTCTCCGTGCGTACATGTCAGACCCAGAATGCCGCAAATTGTTCTCAAATGCGTTTGGCGTTTATGTCTTACGTGGAAACTTGCAAGGCACTTCAATACTTATTCGACAAGCGACTGCAGTGTTTATCGAATTGGCTGCGAAAGACCAAAATCTAGCTGCAGAAATGGTTGTGGCAGGCATCGTTGAAATGTGCGTATCGCGTTTTAGTTTTATGTTAGTGTTACAAACGTTAAGTGCTCGTAATTTTATGATTATTAATTAACTATAATATACGTATTTACAGACACCAGCACCTCTTTTACTCAAGCATGTGAACAAAAACACAGCGTTTACTTTTTGACACTAGAACAGGACCACAAACCACTACCAGTGGGCTCGAGATAATGTCACAAACTAACGCCCTAGTATATCTCAAAGTCAACCTTTCTTTTAGAGTTCATGAATAGCAAAAGCTATTAATCAGCACATTTCTCCCAAATAGTGCACTAGTTCTCACCACATACGCACACGTACTGCACATGCACCAACATCGCAGTGCACCCTGCCCGACTCGATCACCTGTGAATGTGAAGCTGCGAATGAGGGACTCTCGTCTCGTCTGCCGTACATGCAATAATCCCTGCAGTCTGCACCCCAAATGGGTGATCAGCTGGGATTCGCTATCTATGCCCACTAATTCGTAAAATTCAACCCAGCGAAGCCTGTTTGTACTGTAACAAATAATATATACGATTAGCGCTACACGTAGACGTGCAAACAACATTAAATAAATTGTGGATTTAATCAAAAAGGAAAACAATACGTTCTTGCAAGAAAAAAAACGTATCTGAAATTAAATTAAAATTACTCACTTCGTAAAATTCGGGGTCTTATTGAATGATTGAGTTGTAGTAATACCATGCAATACGAGTAATTATTTTGCCGCATGAATAATTTCAAATGCGTGACGTTTTTTGTTGAGCCGATACATTTTTGTTTTAGAATGAGGGCTGATAAACAGATGATGGCCGCCTGTCCTGCTTGGAAGAAAGGTCTGCAACAGATCTATAACTCCCATCTTCCAACGAAGTTCGCCTATTGCAATCGCCTGGAGCTCTCTGATATCACAGGCGACGGATTCTATGTATGTGCAAATAAGAAGGGAAAGATAGAGGTGTTGGACAATCTTCTGCATGAAAGATTGTGTCCCCGGGAATCAATCTACGTATGCAATTTCTCCACTGAGCAACCGAAGCCTGACCTATCCATACATGTGATCATGCGGCCAAAATGGCACCCCTACGTAAAAAGACCATCGTGCAACTCGCATTTATCAAGTAGGTGTAACAGAGACGAATTTATAGCCCTTACAAAGTATTAATAGCATTGAGTATGTGTGTGTAGGTATACCTGCTATGTCTACCATATATCTTAAACGCTCCAGAATCCAGAAGCATTTGGTTCTTCGTACGAATATTTTGAAGTAACTACCATAAAATGATACAATGTGCACATTTTGTCCGCAGAACTTGGAGATCGTAGTGTGGCTAAGATATGGAGGCGGAAAGTGAGTCTGCTTTATGGAGAGAGAAGTCCAAACAGAAGCTGTGAGAACAGTCTGGAGATTAGTCCCAACGACAGCCCAAACAGTAGCCTCACCTTCGGCCGTTCAGGCATTGCTAGAACCAGAACCAGCAGTCTAAACAGGCGGCTGAAAGGCAGGAAGAATAAGTACCAGGGGCGTTCACTGAGTTCTGTCAAATCTTATTTTGACCTTCCAAACCTATCCGAAACGAATTATGCCGAATTCAATGTCTCTATGGAGAAATATGCTGTCTGCCCAGTTGACGTCCAGCTTGGAACCTATCTCGAATTATTGCTTGAACAAATTCAAGAGGTTTTGGGAGATGCAGAGTAAGTTAACATCATTCACATAGAATATTGGAGAGTTTACAACGTGAACGAACTATAGCTGTTTGATATTTGTTAATTTATGTGTTTCAGAGTCGGTCAAGAAGACTCCCGAAATTCGTTTATGGCAGACAAAGGATTGGGCAAATTGGCAGAGATTGTTGCCAAGTTTGTAGCTGCACGGATGTCTGGAAATACAGACAGTTGTTCCAATATGATCAACTTTTTCAGCGTTTCGGTATGGGAGCTCAAGGTACGTCTACATACTACGTACTATCTTACCACCATGTAGAATATAGTAATATACGGTATATACCTTGTACCTACTTGTTACCTTTCCCTAGTGATCTCAATCCCAATAAGTCGCACCTTTTAGACATTCATTCAAAAATCACTTCATCTGATACGCTCTTTCCATGGTGATGCCTACAGCAACCACTCTTATTTGGCATGTTTGATTGTTTGTCGTTTACGGTCATCGAAAAATGAATACTCCCTTATAATCTTTATCACTTGTTTCAATGTTCAATGGTTAAGATGGTCAACTCCCCGTAATCGACTTGCCAGAGGCCTGCCAATACTCCCTCCGACACTACTTCTTCTCGTTCTCCTTCCTCTCCCACTCTACCATCCCCTTTTTCTTCTTCTCCTAGTTTCTCTACCAACTCCTTCGCCTTTTTCTTGTCTTCCCACCAATTACCTATTTCCAGCTCCTCCCAACTCATCTGTCTCGCCTCCAAATCTTCCTTGATCACACCCAGTGGCGAGGCGTGACTTTTCAAGTTGGGCATGCAATGCCAAAAAAAAATGTGATGGGGGG
>QKMV01003988.1:0-10708 GCA_003287335.1 Lednia tumana
GTTATTAACAGTTTTTTTAAAAACTATAGTGCTGAAATTAGTCAGGAGATATGAGTCTCAAAAAAGTAATAATGATACGTTTTGTTAAGATAGTTCTCAGTTTATATGCTAGGGACAATTCACGAAGCAAGATTAGAACGAAGTTAGCGGATAGCTGTGGCAATGGCGGGCTACCATAGGCCGCCTGCTCCGCCTCCTTGTTAGCTATCGCTAAGCTAGCTTTGTTTCGTGAATCGGATGGTGAAATTCTGGGTAGCTTTGCTTAGCTTGGCTTTGGTTTGCCTCTCTGGTGTTTGTGAATTGTCCCCTGGGACCTTATTCAGGGACTTGCTTCGGTTTTATTTTCCATGAAAAGAGAACAAAAGGCCTAATTGTTCTACTTTCCAAGAAAATGCTTTCCTTTCCGAAGCAGCGTAGTTACTGAAAAGACTCGAAGACGCTTCGGAAATGACACGAAACACAAAAGTTGGCATCAGATCATAAACGTGGTGTACCTAAATTTCACATAAAAATTTACCGTTGGCTATAAAACGGCCAATAAACCGAAAAAACCCCTTGCTTAATTAAAGTTTTCATTGGCTATAAAGTGACCAAAACAACAAAAAAATCGTTGCTAATTTGAGTAAAAGTTCTCATTGGCTATAAAACGGCCAAGAAAACGTAATAAACCTTTGCTTATTTAATTAAAAATTCCCATTGACTGTCAAACGGTCAAGACGACGAAAAACACCGTTGCTATTTCGAATGAAAATTCCCATCAACTATAAAACGGGCAAGAAAACGATAACAACCGTTGCAAATACTGCCACAAAGTCACGCCTCGGGCCTTCAGTACGTACTCCCGAGCTTCCGTCCATCTGCTGGCCCAGCTCGAGCAGCGAAACGTCCCAAACGTCGGCGAGCACTCGCTCGAAGTTGCGCGGCAGGAGGGCGGCGTTGAGCGCCACCAGGTGCCCGTCCAGGTATTCCAGGAGTGGCGAGATGGCGTCGGCCGTTGGCAGTGACTCGGGCGACCATGCCAGGTGGAACATGGCCTTCTTCAGCGCGGGGCGCATCTGAAACCAGGAGATTAAGTCAGATAATGTCAAGTCAGACCATGTTTGTACAGTGGCAAGGAATTACGCGGATAGTATTAATTTGAAGAAATTAATATCCAAACAAATTCGGTTAATAAATGGGTTTAACTGCTGAGAACTTCTAACAAACAAACTGCCAACGGTTCACTAACTATACTGAAAGCTTCTTCGGGTTTTTTGACACTAGTTTTTTGGAAACTACTTGAAAACTAGTGCTGAAATCAGACAGAAGACATGAGTCGTTAGAATTTCATATTAATATCACTACAAAAATACGTGCCTACTCGAGGACTCGAACCCCGGACCTTTTGCTTACATACCAACTATTCTACCACTGAGCTAAGCAGGGTACAAAGTTGAAAGATAAAAGGTGGTGTACCATTTACGATCGCCCATTCAGTTTGCGTCAAAGAGCAGATCAGCTTTATGTAGCGCCCAATCTTAAGCCTTCGCAAATTTTATTGCGTTACACAATGTGCTGAGGCCACTCATCCATCCAGTTTACTTCGGAGGGTAGCTATAGTCTAAACTGTGAGAGAGCATACTATGTTACACCCACAATATAGCCTCTCTAGCCATACCTTCCTGTGTTAACTGTCACCATCGCCCCTGACGGAAAAGTAAGCTCTCCCAGTTAATGGAGTGTACCTTGGCGGCGACCCTGTTGATGACTTGCAGAATGCGCGCCTCCAGCTGAGTGATAGACCCGTCGAGAATGGTATACAGCGCCGTGCGCCACTGGTGTCGACTTCCGTCCCCAGTGGCGGCCTCCACCGCCTCCAGCACCGGCTCCACGTGCAGTTCCGCCCCTAACACCGAGAGCGAGCGTCGCACGTACTCGAGGTCGTTCACCGTCACGCACATCTACCGCCCCCCAAAGAGAAGAATCGACGTTAACAAGCATCACTTATTTAAAGCCATGAAGAGCCTGAATTACATTGTCTGGCTAGTGACTTGACCAGAGGATAAGTACGAGTTAAAATTTTATGTCCTATCCTTTAGCATACCTGCTAGCCGGAGGTTTACTAGACTGGACTTTAGCCAGACATTATAAGACCGGCCCTTAAACGGCTAGTTTTAACGCGAAGAATATTAAAAAATTATCAAAAATGCCTGCACGCCTTTGCAGCAAGGCGTCACTTGTTTCAGAGCGATCTTTGAAAAATGATAAAGCCTTCTGGTTTAATTCTCTTTATGAAATATACCACTCATATAGATTAATTCACTTGAGAAATGTCATACCCTGCTTATCTCAGATCGTTAGAGCAATTTTGCTTACATATGTTGATAAATCTGTGAGCTTACGCACCTTTTTCTTTACAAATTAACCACCAGGCGGAGATACTGCTTAGAGCGATTCAGTAGGCCATATCGATAGTTAGATTAGCCCGCTATCCTACAGTTGCCTCCTCGGTCTTGACATGACGTGCACTTACCTCGTCGTGAAGTTTGAAAGGCGCCATGTCTTCGTAGTAGCCGGTGTCCAGAAGCTTCTGGTGTGTCAGATCAGAATAGTAGATGGCGGCGTTGCAGATAATCTGTCGTCAAAAAGAAAACGATCGAAGCTACTGGAAAGCAATACGTGTTGGCTAGAAGTCGGAGTGGGGATAGCCGTTGAACTCACGTCAATGATTTTCATGATGAAGTTGTACGATCCGACCATGTCCGGCCAGGACAGCTGCTGCCAGAACTCTTTGATCTGGAATATATCGGCGAGGTGGAGTCAATACACGGACAAGAATAGCACGATGGCATTGGTAGGTGATCAAGCCAAGCGTCGACAATTTCCGTTCTTTTAGCTCTTTCTCTATTTTTTGTTTGTCTGTTTGTGGACGCTCTACAGTCCAAACAGAAATTTCAATCGACTTTTTATATTATCACCCCAGCCAACTGTATTCCAGAATATAACTGCACAGTTTTCGGTGGAATTCAGAGAATGCGTATTTTTATAATAAACAATAAAAATCTGAAATAGTTCCTTCAGATGAACCAAGGAAATAACTTAACAAACATGTTACATAACTTGTTGTTTTAAGCTACTAACTTTTACGCATCTAGACCATATTCAAAAGGTCATTCCCAGAGACGATAAAAATCGTGTGTGCAATGCTTCTCTTATGAGGTTAAATTTTAAAAAGTCCTTATTGACCCTGGATTAAGCCTTTTTGAATGTTGTCCATTAGCCACGACTTGTTGCTCGACCAACAGTTCGAGTTGGAAACAATATCTCAAGGCTTCTTGGTTCTATTGACCAAGGACCAAGATGATGGTGTACGTTTTGTACCTGGTAGAAGCAGGCAGTGGCGTCAACGGCGGAGGTACTGTGCATCACGATCAGATCTCCGGAACAGACTTTGTTGAGCTCGTGCGCTTTGCGAATGCGGTGCATTGCCTGAAAAATCCGAAATTGCAGCATGTCTGAATCTTTCCCCAAAAATACCAGGCTGTCCAGCAACTTGGCTGGATGGGTCGCGTGTTGGGGTAGGGAATGGGTAGTAAGACGGCAGTGCCTTTTTGGCGGAGGAACAAAAATTTTAACTATAACTATTTTGGTTTCGGGAAGACCACAACAAGCTCCCAAGACTTGCAGTCTGTCAGGAGGGGTCGGGAATGGGAAGAAGGCAGAAAACGAGACGGCCGTGCCCTTTCGGTGGATGAAACTATCCCAGAATTTGCCTGGAATGGTTGTGGGAATACACGGAAAACCACAACAGGATAGCGAATCATCAGGATCGAGCCCGGGAACTTCCAATCTCAAGTCTGACTTGCTCGGCTATGTATTTTAAAGAATGTTTATCCACCCGCTGATAAAAATAAATATTATATGGGCATCGTCTCTAAATATTTGAATATAATAGGAGTTTTTAGTTATCTACCATCAAATTTTCAATAAGACATAAACAAATGTAATAAATGCGAAGGAACCAACTTAAACCATTTGGGAGTGGTTTTTAGGTGTGTGGGGGGGGGGGAAAGGGGAGTTAAGTGTGGTTAGAACAATAGGTACTCTTGGAGGGTATCGAACGGATTTTCGACCAGATAGGTCTTCAGGCTGGAACCGAATACAGAAAAAGAGGAAGATTTCGTCATAGGGGCGTTGTAGATTGTGGTACAGATGTGCTGAGGGAAGGAAAAATGGTCTAATATTCACAATGCCTCTCCAATCTCTATCACCCAGAAACTATTTTTGGTGGTGTGTATCTTTTTTCGCAACGAAACTAATTGTTCAACAAGCTTGGCTGCGGCTGCGCACCTTGAACTTGGCGATGTCCAGCCACTTGTCGACGGCTGGCTCGAACCACTCGTAGTACGAGTTGATGGTCAACGCCTTCTGGTCTGCAGGTGGCAGATGGTCGGAGAATCTGAAACAAACATCACAACTCTGCTAGAAAACTCGAATCTGCAGGGTGATTATGTAACTTTAGATCTAGCGTTGTTGGCTGAAATCGACAAGGATTTCTTATCTCAGTCATGCTGATTCTTTTGGATTTTGTCGACAAGGATTTCTTATCTCAGTCATGCTGATTCTTTTCGATTTTGACGACAATGATTTCTTATCTCAGCCATGCTGATTCTTTTAGATTTTGACTACAATGATTTCTTATCTCAGTCATGCTGATTCTTTTCGATTTTGACGGCAAGGATTTCTTATCTCAGCCATGCTGATTCTTTTCGACTTTGTCGGCAAGGATTTATTATCTCAGCCATGCTGATTCTTTTCGATTTTGTCGGCAAGGATTTCTTATCTCAGTCATGCTGATTCTTTCGAAAATTTTGACGACAAAGATTTCTTGTCTCAGTCATGCTGATTCTTTTAGATTTTGACGACAAGGATTTCTTATCTCAGTCATGCTGATTATTTTCGATTTTGTCGGCAAGGATTTTGTATCTCAGTCATGCTGATTCTTTTTGATTTTGTCGACAAGGATTTCGTATCTCAGCCATACTGATTCTTTTGGATTTTGGCCGACAACGCCAGATCGGAAGCTACATAATAGCCCTGCTGGTCGGATTACACGCATTCGTATTGGCCTTCAAACTAATCCATCGAACCTCTCTTGGTCGGGTTTCACTATCAGTCCAAGTTTAAATTGAGATTTTTATTTCTGGGTCTTCTGAATCCGACACAGTTCGAAACTGGGTGCCCTAGCCTGGAAAGATTATTGTTCCCGGAAATTCTGGATCCAATGTTAAATCAAATGGGAAACGAGAATTCCCGTCAAACGAGCATATTTCGAGACTAGGCACCCAGGAACGAACGATTGTCATTGGGTTTTTTGTGGTTCGGTTCTGTTCCGAATTACTTCCAAAAATGTTGACCAAGGTTGACCGTCATGGCGAAACCCGGCCTTGGCGTGACGTATTGAGATTCTGCGTTACGATTAAATTGGTATCGATGCATCATGGTGATGATGAGCCTTACAGTGAAGATTAGAAAATCGGATAGGGCACATAACCTACGCCTGCTGGAGGTTTGAGAGCAAGAGGACTGTCAATTTAAGTCACTTTCGAAGTCTGGTACAAATTCGGATACCTGCCTTTCTTGACGAGATATTTGTGGCAAGTGAAGCTTCAAGCCCTCCAACATAATATCATCCCTCGAACGTATCGGCCGTGAAGATTGATGGCTTGGTTTTAGGCCCTGGCTTGAATCCCAGGGCTCCCAAAGCAGGCCACGCCAATCCTATGCATGCACGATCTTGGCATGGAACTGTACGTATTTATAGGAAACTTTCCTAAAGTTTTAGCGAAATTTTCAGCGAATGGGAAAGTGTCAAGTGTGGGAACCCAGGTGGTATTTTCTTTTTCAATTCCCTAATTTGAAAAACTTGAGTTAATTTTATTCTAAATCTTGAAAATTTTTCCCTTAATCTGACAACCATAGGGTCTTGGTCACCCATCAAAGACCAGCTCTAACCCCCCCGCGGCCCGCAGTGTTGTCGAACGGTGCAGAAACATACCCGACAAGCTCTTGCAACGCGAGGTACAGCTCGAAGATCGGAGTAGCCACTTCAACGCCGGACGGCAACATAATTTCTTCGGCCCCTCCTGCGACTCCGATGTCCACGGATTGGATTTGGACGCAGAGAGCCGTCACTAGAGGCCCTATCGTACTATGCACCTGAAACCGGATGTGTGTCAGCTCACCTGCACCAAGCAAGTCTCTCCGCACAAGATAGTGATTGATATCGTTAGTTTCCGGTGTTTTGGGGTACCGGTACACCAAGCCACATGCTCAAGCAGGCCAAATAATGTGCAGTTTTATACCTTTTTAGAGATGAGATTGCTAAATTAGGTAACACTACAAGCGGATATTAAGTTGATAGAAAAATAGGCGTTCAAATTCTACTGTTGTTTTTAAAATGTAAATGTTTGCTTAAAGTAATTTTAATTGTAAGCAATTGTGAGTGTGGTTAGACCAGTAGCCTGGAAGTGCAACTTCTAGCGAGTTGAGTAATTTGTACTGAGTGCTTGAACAGCGTTAAAAATAAATCTAACTACAAGAGTTTTGATATTTCAGTAAAGTGTACGAATAAACATTAAATAAAATGGTGCAGAAAGCATTCTCATGAGATTGGTGTAATACAATTCTGTTTCGTAAGCCAATTCACGTTGCTTGAAATAGAAAATGGACATCGCACAAATTGCCAAGCTACTCTTGGCACGTCTATGATTGAAAAAACGTAGTAGCGAGTGTGTAGGTGTTTAATTAAATTGTGATGGAAGCGCTAACAATAAATGTATATATCTGCGTGAATTTTAAGCTCGTATCATGTTCGTAATACCTCTATCATTTCCAGTTCTTTGCCCACATCATCCGCCAACTGAGAACAACAACGAGATCAGAGATTGGGCGACATACTTACAAGATCAGGTCCTTTCGCAGCATGGAGCGCAATAGTAAGGTTCCCAGCGGAACAGAGTGACACATTTATCACACAGGGGTAGATCAAAAGAGAAAACATTAAGTATGGGTTACATCACACTGGTACCAGAAAAACAAGTGCTACGAACGGTGATGCCGAAATTAAATCGACAAAGCCACGTTCTGCAATATGAAACGGTTGAAACAAAGTTAACGATAGCTATTTTAGTACCGGGAGGGCGAAAGTTTTTAGAAGAATCTACCGCCCAATCGGCCAAAATGGGGTTATGACGATGCCACACTCATGAGAGAAGAAGGGATAAAGAGATAGCTAGATAGATAGAGAGATAGAGAGACAGACAGAGATTTAGAAGTGGTAGTTATTTAAGGGGTTTTTATCGTCAAATGCCTTTGTACACCAACTCGGGGATGCAAGGGGGCATATCACACGCATCGCGGCACGCATGGGCTAGGTTTAGGTCGCTTGTACTCACCATTTTCTCCAGCTGTTTGAACACTATCGTGAAATAAGGTACTCCGTTTGTTCTGAAAATAAAGAAACAGTAAAACCAACAGTACTGGAACTAAACATTAATTACTTTTACTAATTTTGGGTAGAAATTGTGACTCAAATAATACGTTGACGCAGGCTTGAAAGGTGGGAATTCACCTCTACATCCCCCCCACGCGTAAGAAACGAGCTGCACGGAATGTGTGCTTCACATCCTTCGTTGCCAGTCTAGTATTCGTTATTATGTTACGCTTGGTCAGATCCTCCGCGGCACATTTTTCCCGCCCGATCGAGGCACGAAGAATGTGTGTTCGAATAACTCAGTCGGTATAGAGAGCGAGAGGCTTAGGAATGGTATTTTCGTTCTGCAACACATTGTTCACGTATTGATTCCCCCCCCCCCCCAACCATTCGTTGCTGAAAGTTCGCTATCCAGAGCACCGTCTGTCAAAAGCGTTTTAAAAAGTATACTCGGGGAATCGTAAATTGCCCGATTATAGAGATAGCAGACCACGTGTGCTGCATTGAAACTTATTGAAACCGACAACGTCTATCTCTCTTCCATCGACCGTTGTCCATGCCCAAAAGTGTCCGATGAAGCTACACGCCGAGAACCGAGCGCGCGGTAGTCCAGTGGGTTTCTGGGAGGCTCAGAAGGTTCCTGGTTTGTTTCTGATCGCCACCTCGAGTTTTCCCGATACCACAGGTAGCGGCCGTCTGTTTAGCAACACTTCTCCCATTCTCGACCCCTCTGACAAGCTGTTAGCAACTGCCTGGGAGATTTTGCATGGTGTTCTCAAATACCTCATACAATCGCACTTACGCTAGAGCGATTAACTAAATTGCAAAGAGTACGCTGAAGAAAAGTAAACTGTATACGCCAAGTAATAAGAGTCACGAGGGTTTTCTGGGCGGTGTCAACTGTTACACAAAACCTGCTGTTGGTCCAGACACACATGGCTCAGAATAAAATTACATTTTCTCGATATTTTGGGTTTTTTTTTGTCGTAAAATGTCTGGATAGTTATTTCAACACGTAAAAGACGTGAAATAGACTCGGAAAAGTTTCGGAGACATGTATGTAACATGTGTCCAGACGTCCAAATGGTCATGCGCTGTAAACAAATTAAAATAGGACTTCTGTTATATTTGTTGAAGAAAAACACTTACGTTTCAAACAGTACGTTGTAAAAGTCGAGTCCTCGTTTCAAGTCCACAAGTAGCAGCGTGATCATGTGAATAAGTCCTTGAAGGACTGACTCCTGATGCCTCGAGCCCGATTGCTGATGGTTACTGTGCACGTCTTCGTACCTGTTGGAATTCGGCCATCTTGTTAACACATCAGATCAGAGAGAAAGTCGGCACGACATGTAAATGTTATCATTCTTTTCAAGTCTTCACAATGTTGTACCTACCATTCAAGAGTGCCCTTTTTGAGCGTGGTGACAATCTCTCCACGAATCTCTTTGTTGAATGGGCAGCACTTCCAGAACGCTTTCATTGAGGAGAGCAGTCCCAGGCATCTACCAATTAAAGTGTTATCGTTGTCGTTAGACGTCTACTAGAACTAAAATGCAAACTGCTGGTGTCATGGATTGTTTCAAAGCGACTATTGCATGGCGTGAGGCAGTAAGCATTACCATTTTTATAAATACCTAGAGATTTAGACCACAAGGCTTTTGGCAAAAAAAATCACGGGAAAGAGAATTCCCCTTTAGTTAAACCACCGAATCGAAAATGTTGTGCCGGAAATCACGTCGAGACTAAGAGCTAATGAATGAAGGTGTTGCTCATTTTCAGTTCATTCGGCAGGTGTGTTTGTCAAAGCGTTTCAACGCCAATTTTGGAGCAAAAATATCATCTCAATGAGCCTAAACCCACGAAATCACAAGCAGCTAATACAAATCTGCAAGATCAATATATCTTTACAATAACAACATCTTCCAGCTTTGATAAGCTCCGTCTTTCCATGAACCGCGATTGTACTTTCCGAGACTTTTAGAGCCGTCTGGCGATGAAAACGTTGCTCTACCGGGTTTCTCTGATGTCGTCTCAAGTATAAACTTTTCGCGAGCTTATTGAGGGCCAAAAAGTGACTCACATCGCGGCATCACAGAAAACTCGTTACATCGACGTTACTGGAAACATTCTGGCCTTGTCGGAAAACGACATGCTCGTTATAAAGTGCAACTTCATGTTTCCAAACAATAGCGAATTCAAGAAACTTTACACTGCATCTATTCTGTTTCGTTATCCCGCGTAATCGATCTTTGCCATGAAGCAAATGCTGCGTGTCCTCGTGCGCTTGACACGTCTGCTCCTGAACAATGCCACTCCCAATTATTCTCATTAGGGATTACTTAACAAAAGCGGCTTTGTGCGTACAGCAATCTGCCTACACAATGCTAGATGCAGGACGAACAAAAGAAGATGCAGGTGGATTCTTTTAACGGCACAAAAAAGGAGAAAAAGGGGCTTCATTCAAACTCCAGACAAGAATTTTGTGCGAGTTCTTTGAGCAGCAAGTTATAAAGGCTCCGGTCTACCTCAGCATTTCTCCTGGGAAAAGATCCAATGGACCAAGCTTAGTGTAAAGATTCGTACTCGTAATTCAAAATAAAATATATGCTTGTAAGCAAGAAAGTTGTTAATAAAAGGAAGCTTGGTCTCAAAAGGAGCCATTTTTCAATTTCGTTTTCCCTTCTCTGTTACGTCGTATTATCCAGATATAGTAAAAATCACCCAAAATCATCATCGGGGCTTCATCAGGTTTTGTCGACCAAAACCATCGGAAAAAAACCACTCGTTGGAGATCTAGTTAAAACTATTATCTAACCCTCTATCGTCTATACTATACGTCTATATAAGATTATCTTCAACGATCGGGTCAACATGACAAGGATAACAAATTTAAAGCCAAATACACGGCTAGTTTTAATTTGAAGAATTTTAAAATCACTTCAAAAATACCTGCTTACTCGAGGACTCGATCCCCGGATTTTTTGCTTTCATGGCAACTAAAAAATATTTAGGTTCCTTCTCAACACTTTGGCGTGAATTAGATATCCCTATCGTTGATAGTTTGCGCGTGGAACGCGTTTGATTAAAAGCATGCAAATTCGATGAAAGTTGATTTAATCGAAAAGTTATAAAAAATATGTAATTTTTTTTTACTTTTAAATAGTTTGTACGTTAGTGCACGTTGATATTTTGCAATTTTAGAAGTTGTGAACAAACAAAAAAAATTAAAAAAAA
>QKMV01003990.1:0-10703 GCA_003287335.1 Lednia tumana
TGTGTGTGTGTGTGTGTGTGTGTGTGTGTGTGTGTGTGTGTGTGTGTGTGTGTGTGTGTGTGTGTGTGTGTGCGCGTATCGTAAGCCAGGATCCACACAATTACATATAGCCGAACGGAAGTGATCTATCATCAGCCCTAATCATCCACATTCACTCTCAGTGAGAGATTTTTTACACGCGCTTTTTATTAACTGCTCGTGGTTAGCCGGCCCGTGGAGAAATAGGAGAGGGATTTATCGCGGGCTAGATTAGCCCGGTAGATGCAGGGTGCACACAACTGATTTATTAGTTGCAGCGAGAAAACGAGTAGGACATTTTACGTAAGCGACTGCCTAGCTACGTTATGGATTATTGTGAGTAATTAAGATATATTGTGTCTTATCTTTATATCCGAGATGTGATAAAATATATCGGGATATTAATTGTTTGGAGATAAAGAAATATAATTTATTTTGTTTTGTGAAGTATGCATATAAAAATGATGAAGCATGGTACCTATAATGATTAGTGATATCGTACGACATGGCAGCTTCTTTAAAGTTCTCTGGGGCAAGTGATTGATACGCACATTTTGGTCCCACTCCTAAAGCTTAATCGTACAGAATGGGCAACAATTAATTTCTGTGTGGTTGTATGGCAAAATAGTTGAAAAGTTAATCAATTTAATTAGTATCCATACGTCCAACGCATTCACGGAGAGTAAAAATTTAAATATCACGAATAACTACTTCTTAGATATTCTAGAAGCAAGACAGAAAATTTCTAAAGATAACTCGATTCTTTCTCATTATATTCCATCGTTCTTTGTCTCTCAATTTATAAAGGAAAATGTTGCTCCCGCTCGCTGTTATTCTTCTGCTAATGTACTTCATTATCTTTGATTCATTATGAGTTTGCTTCTTTGTGTATACTCTAGCTCCAGCCAGCAGAAGCAAAGTCTTCTCGCGAGGCAGCAAACACAAAAACACCTTTGAAGTTATTGGACTCGCTCGCCCATCCTTTCACGACCCCGTTCAATACGATACACTTTTGTTTCGAAATAGCACGAACCGTCCGAATAAATAACATCATACCTACGGAAATTACGAATGCAAGTGCTTCAATTACCTTAGTGTAACACCTACTCACTTAGGATTTGTGAATGGCATTCCGTAAGTAGTGCGCGTAATTAAGAAATTAATTTGCATTATCGTTTTATGCGATAGAATCAAGAATATCTACAAGTATGTAGGTACTCCATCCATCGAATATACGAGCGGCGAGTGATTATTTATCTCGACCTGAATCCGTGAACCACACAGTCTTCTATCAGTACTTACACCAATTATGACCCGAAAAGAATGGGAGAATTTGTAAATAGGGTCATAATCTGATTTATTATCTAACTTTTGCTTAAAAATCTAGCTACTTGAGTATGCGAAGCAAGAGGAATGCAGTGTTTTTTTTTTTGGTGGGGGATGATTAAACTATAGTCACCACGGACGATTTTAGAAGTTATGGCCACAAACTGCCGGGAATACTTCAATGGCGGTGTTGGGGGGGGGGGGGGGGGGGAGAAAAAGTGGTTGTTCAAAGCCAAATTACATTAATTTCGCGTAGTTAATACAGGAATGTCAATAAAACATTTGTTCCTATGCGAAAAAATTAATACTTAGTTCTTGGTGTAAATTGTAGATTGAGTATACACACCTATCATCATCAACGTACCTACATTGTAAGTAATAATTGAAGAATACTTCGCGTCCAACCTGCAATCGACTAAAAGCAACGCTTGGTTGGTAATAACTTGCTGATTAGAAAAGTTCTTTCCACTTTTGTTACTAAGAAACGGGCGAATGGAGGTAGAAAATAATATTGCTCTGAAAAGAAAATCGTAAAAACAAGACCGATGGCTACCATACCGACAGCTCAAAGAAATGGAAGACAAAACGATAAAGAAGAACAAAGTGCGTCGATACAAAAGACCGAGTCTTTCAAAGACTCTGGCAAAGAGGTTTTCATCATATCTTCGTTATTGATAAGCGATATGTATTATGTTATGTATGGGCTCTTAAAAAATATACTAAAAGGCCACATCTTCAAATAAAAGTTAAATGCTTGTTTCTTTATCGTAAAACAGCTCCAATACGCCCTATAGAAGTAGAATTCACTCATTTCAAGAACCACGAACAAGATGACGTAAAAGCTGAGGTCTATTATTGAAAACAGCAGATGTCATTGCGGAAATTCATTTTCATGAGTGCTTTTAACATGATGCTATATCATGACAATTTTTACCCGTCTTCTTACTTTACGCGAAGGTAACTCTTTAGAGTTGGACACACTGTGGACATTTTCAGACCTCGAGAATTATGCGCGTGTGGCCAGGAAAATCGAATTATAGTTTTTATGACCAAAAATGAGTTTTTTTTAACAAAATATAGATCGGCGGGTTTTGCTCATTTTATGTCCGCCTTAGCACACTAGACGTATCGCAGAAGGGAAAGTCTGGCATCGAAATTCGATTTCCACCATCTTCAGTTTCACCTTGTATGTAATATTAGTATGTTCCCAGCAAAGTAATACCTTAGGACCCTATGCTACGCGTACATGGAGCTAACTATATCCTTTTACGTTCAGAGTTCCTAAACCCTCCACCATTATTTCAGCACGACGAATTGGCACCCTAAACAACGAGATACAATGTATGCTCCTATGCGTGAATGAGAACACATCTAGGTGATGATGGAATTCCAACCCTGACCCTCGAAAAGCTCTCCCTGTTCCTTTAAGTTGGTGCCTGGTGGACTGGTTCACGGCAGACGACTTCGCAATGGATCCTTTTCCTCACACATGTGGTGGCCACGTGAAGCAGTTTCGGAGACAATGGGAGGTGAGTGTCAGATGGACAAGAAGGACTCCAAAAGAAGGGAGATCATAATGAAGGGAAGGAAGGAAGGAATTACTTCATGTGTCCATGCTAGTCATTCTCGGGTTCGATCGAAGATTTGATGCAGAGTCGATTTTGACTTTTGAGACGAGCCAATAGCGCGGACAATTCGCGACGTTCATAAATCTTCGAGGAGGAAATTTAGATTCATGGGGCAATGTGTTCCATTGCGATTGTTTAGACTTTAGAGAACATGGCCGTATGGCCTGTATTATAAAGCCATGCCATGGAATGCTATTTTAATAGTACAAATAAACGGTGATAATAATTTCCGAGTTAATAAAATATCTGGCATTGTTTGTATACGTTTGAATGTGAGGTAAATCTCATCTAAAATGATATGTGGGACATTTTTACGACCGATCTCTGGACCGGAAACAGATTCTGGCGTCACGTGACGCCACATGATCATCTGTCCATCTGACAATTCCGTGCTTTGTTTTCTACGAAGACCGCATTGCCTCGATCCACTTGACGTATGAACATAATTATATATACAAATAAGCTAGCAGTTCGAACACAATATGTCAAATCACATTGTATATGACCCCTTCTTTGGACATTCGGCAACATGGAAAGGAAAACACAATGATGATCAATCCAAGAAAAGTGGACGTGCTTCAATGAAATATTTTGCAATCAGCACAGTCAACAGGAAAATGGTTCGGAAAAGTCAAAGAGATGACAAAATATGATGAAAGTAAAACAAAACCAACCCCCTCATTTACTCATCGGCATCACAGTAAAAACGAGTCATTCTTTGTATAGCATGGCCCGGCGGTATTCCGCTTTGACATTTTGTCCAGTTTAAAATAATTCTTTGTATAAATCTGTAATGTTTGACATTCGTCAATGTTTGTTAGCCCGAAGAGAGCGTATAGTTCTGCGTAGGTTTATTTAAAACACACTGCTAGGGATTGTCTGTGCTCCAGAACAGGGGGATACAAAAAGTCGGATGCGCTGCTGCCACGCTGCGGCTACACAATAGAGACAGTGACAGCGGAAACATCTGTTGCGTGTGTAGCAGAGTGACAGCGAGAGAAGCACGGCACCTCCACCGAAGATAATTCGCCTTCTGCGACTGCTCGCATATTCTGATATCGGCTTCTTTTTTCACTAAAATATCGCGTGCTACAAACTCCCCTTATGAACTTGCGTCCCGGTCGTTCTTATTTATCCACCCCTGTTTTCTGTCTATTTAGGGGATGCGAGTGTTTTCTAGGAGCCTTTTATCTATGTGTACGTATTACTATCATCTGAACCTCACCCCTGTTCAACTCTTTAGAATGGTTAGGGGTGGTAGTGTTATAGGAGGACCTCGCCATACTATGGCTATATCTCTCTAGTTTATATAAACCCCAGGAAAAACCCTTTTATGTTAAGTTTGTGCCTTTGATGTTAGCAAACAAAACCATCGTCTGCTTAGTGCTGCTACCTAACTGATTGAACGGTGATTAATTAATCAGATAAGCTCTTTCAACTGTTTCACTCCGTAGTATTCATTGCCAACAAATCTGTGCTCTGTTCTCTCCTTTTCCATGTAGTTACGCGTTGCCTTCGTTCTCCTCGAATTTACTCGAGCTTAAGATTGAAAACATTCGACGCGTTAGCAGAGGAGTAAGGCCGCTCCTCTGTTTGTGTACCGAACGATTATTGCTTTGATTTGCAAGAGTTAGTATTGCAAAGCGGGAACAATTTCAACTGTTTTATACAATCATTGAGTTTCCAATTCCCATGTCATTTGTTTGGCGAGTAAGTCGAGCAAAGACGGGAGTGGGGACGACAACGCGGTAATGCGATCAACAGAGCACTGGGAAATGGGAATAGCAGCGTCGACTGGCACCGCGCAATTGGAGGAAATAGTACGTTGCACCACCGTCTCTACTAAGCCGATTGTGAGACAAATTGAAATGGAATTGAACGTGAATGCTACTGTCATTTGGTTCACACAGCGGTGTGTTACTCGTAATTCGCTTGATCGTTTACGGTGACCGAATATAGGAAAATAGTGTATCAGTATTCAGTTTGTGTGTATAATATGAACTAATTCCTTCAATTCATACACTATTTCTAACAATATTTGGCGCTGATATTTCTTCTCTATTTTTTTTTTTTTTTTATATGTTTTCAAGTGAACCCAACGAAAGTAATATGTATCATGGGTTTATCTTCAGTATTTCTACAGCCGCCCAAAATGTTTCCCCGTTTCAACTCAAGAGTTTAAAAAAAAAGCTCTTGTTAATCACGCAGTTAATCTGGAGCGTGATAATCCAACGAGGGGTGGAATCCAGACTTTATTGTTGACGTTATGAGGCGCATTCATCGCGACAGATATTGTTGCTATGCCGACCGCATGCGAGCTATCGTTCGGATGCCGACAAGACATTTAGTTTGTCACGAAACAGGATGAAGAAGGAACAAGCGGGAGAAAGAAATGAGAGAGACACGTTCACAGGCTGGGAGAAGGGTGCAGCATGGATGTTTTTTTAATGAATAATCTTAATTTACTACAAGGATTTTCTTTGGAGAAAAACCAATTGTAGGTTAATTGTTGGCAAGTGTCCGGTAAAGAATCATCTGCACAACAAAATTGAAAACTTTCCGTTCAAATATTATCTCTTTCACCTCAAGAAAAATATCCATGTCAATAAATATGGATTTCAATAAAACATGACGCCGTGCAATTCCAAAAATACGTCTGAAGGAACTGGCTGCAAAAAATTGAAATATTAAACGTTTATAAATGTAAGTATTTAAGTATTGTTTCATGGACAATTCAAACTCAGAAATCAGATACAAAAAAATTTAATCTAACAGATAAGACGATTAAATTTTTTACCATCGGTATAAAAAATTAAGGTTTCGTCCTCGTCAATCCAAGAAGAATAGATCGGCCTTTCAGACAAAATTACACTATTTTTATCGATAGCATAAAAATGTCCCTGAGAGCCCATTATATTATACCGGCTATAATAATAAGAAATTGTTAAGATTGGATTCGATCTATCTCCGGTAGGGCAAACCTGACATAATCTTGGAATATGCCTTCTGTTGAAGACCCGTATTTTTAAGTGTAAAGATAAAAGACCAGATCGAAGCCTCTGGCAACCATTGTACGATAGCATGCCTGCAGTTTCCTATTTTCATAGATCTATAATTCCATCATCACTGGTCTTATAAGCTCCCTCGAAAGCAAGAGCAATACGATGCAATAAAGTGTGTGGTGTTTCTCCTCTCTGTCGCACTCGTTTCACGCTCCATCAACACATCTTCGTCTTTTTAAGATGGCGGAAGGCTGGAAGCCTGTCACCACCACTCGCTCGTGTTCTGTTGATTTCTATTTTCTACATTCTCATCACGACAAAACCAACGCAACAATCATCTCGTACGAGAATAAGGAAGCTGCCAGCCGGAATTAACATTGTGTAACAAAAATCGCCTCCAATAACGATCAAACTTATTTTGGGAAACTTTTTAGTATGATGGTGGAGGCGCCAATTCCGTGAAGCTGGGAAATCCGATGGCATTTCCTAAAGAATAGCTATAATTATAAAATCAGTTATTTATAGTAATCATTGACAACGCAAGCTCAGAATACGTGTCTCGGTAAATAGTTTCTGTCCTCTCATTTGCAACAACCGTTTACGGATAGTATAAATATTGAAGGTACAAAATTGTAATATTTTCAAGAATTTGCTAGAAAAATTACACATTGTGTTTTCTTACGGGTCCACGAGATGACAACATGCGTATACAAAAAGTGAAAAATATAAAGCTTCTTCCAGATAACGTAATATCGGTGGGTGATGCAACAACCATTTTCCATTCCTAAATATAAAACGACTTTCTATGTGGCCGTGCCATTTCGAATTATAACATAGAAATGCATGTATATTCTCGTGCTGTTTTCCAAGACTCCGGCAACTTGTCCACTGTTTCGAAGTGTTTGAGTCAGTGCAGAAAGGTGTAAAGAGCTAAGTCTAGCACACAACACTGACCATTAGGCAATGGTCGTTTTGGGGATTCGCGAGTCGGACTCTAGAATAAACAAGCTTAGTTGTTGCTCCCGGGAGAGATACGCTCTCTGCTAAGCCACAATGTCCATTTACAGCTTTCCTTCCTCTTATATACGGCGATGTCAGGAGGATTACAAACCGCTGTCAGCTTACATAAACTTGTCTGAGATAATACTTAGGTCACCGTCTTCCTGTTTCAGAAAGATGCTGCAAAAGTAGAATTGTACTGTGATCAGCATGCAGCAACTCATAATGGATACAGTTCATGGAAGTTCCACGAGACAATTTGAACAAGCCAGAATACCAACACCCGTAAAGTGGCGAAAGAGCACCTACGAATTTGCATATACCCAGTTTTTTTTTGGCATAATATGGTTTAATATTAATTTTGAGGCCAGGGAAAGCTTTGAAAAAAGATCCCGGCAGATTGGTGGAAAGCTTGGAAAATTAGTATAATCATCATTACCAGTCGAAAGTTTGTAGGGTAGTTTTAGGGTAGATGGGTCTTGATTTTTAAGGGATGGGATGTTTGTCTCTTTCCAACCACAACGTTGTGTGTTGATTACTTCTATACTTTTCCTGAAAACAAGAGTAGGTAGCTGTAAATTCCCACAGTTGTGGTTGGAAAGAGGCAAACATCTCAAACCTAACAAATCAGGAGTCATCAAACATAAAAATTACACACTTTCGACTGGTAATAATGATGAAACTAATTTCCAAGTTTTCCGCCAATTTTCGGAGAAGTATATTTTTAAAATATTTCACCTGGTCCCTAAATTAATAATAACCCATATTGTGTCAAAAAAAGCAGCGAAGATACAAACTCGTAGATGATTTATTGCGCCGCTGGAATGGCATATAATTCTACGTTCTCAAAAAATGTGGTAATAAGAAGTTGAAAATAAGATTTGGGATTTTGACAGAAAAAACACATTTGGTGAAAATGGCTTTCTTTCAGCTTGTTCACTTTCCACTATCGTTGTGCCCTTTTTCTTTTCTCTCAGCAATTCCCTTTGTTGTCGTCGTCCTCTACGATTCCATTCCATCCCGTGACGTCAGTCAACGGCGTCCCCAAGGAGTCAGCCGGGGATGCACACACCAGAAGATCAACCTCAACAAACGAATGCCGACAACCAATCTCGAGTGATTTGGTTTGTCTTCTTTCTAGAGAAATGCTGGCGGTTGACGTAAATAATCGCATTTCTGTGGCGTTTTCTCTCTTTCCTGTCGACAGCTCGAGAAGACAATGTCTTGGAGCAGCATCCCAGAGGATCTCAACTACAAATGCTGTCACATTCCGTTGACGTCATCGGAGGAATTATTTACACGTGAAAACTAACAATCCCAGCAATTCAATTATTGGTAGAAAGCTAGGAACGTAAAAGCATACAACCCAAATAATCACACTGCCCAATGAATAAAATCCTTCTAAACAAGAACAACTTTATTATCCTCATCATATACTTTTAATCAAGCAGTATCTATGTTTCTTTGAGAAAATAATACCAATTTCCTTGCGTCGTAGCTGATGCATGAATTGCGAACTGCTTTCCGCCTTCTGGCAGGCGTTTCTCGAAAAACCCAGCCAAGTGTGAACTAAGCCTTATTCTTGATTAGTAGGGAAGCGCTGAAAATGAATCCTATTCGATGTTATCAGATGTAATCCTTGGTGTACACGCGGCACACGCATATTACGCACACTCGATGAGTTCACGATATTAGTTTCGTGGGGCTGCGAGGAAAAAAGTATACCATGCTCCCGACATCATAATTTCCCTCCGCGAATAGAACAAGAGAAAATTTCAGAGCTGCGCGGCTCTGTTGACAAAGTTGTTGTGTGCCACTGCGAAAGTTTTAGAGTCTAATTTCCAATTGGCTGTTTTCCCGAGAGAGTTCTTTGTCGCGCTCGAGCTTTCGTTTGTGAACGAACAAAAGACGTTGTTTGGCGTCGTGACTTTTGATTGGACATTCCCTAGTGATTGTCATCCCCACTGTCACAAACAACCAATCCCACTTTTCATTTGAGCATGGTTTCCCGCGCACGTTTTCTTGCCACGGAACTACTAGAAAAGGGTTCGATTTTCCTTATTTAGCTTTACCGAGTAATTGCGGGCGAGTTCGAGTACTTGAAGGAAAACTCTATGTGCTTTGAAACCATCAATGGACGACTAGCGTTCCAGAGGCGATCAACATTGGGGGATTTTTAACGCCATAAAAAAAGCATTGTCCCCCAACGTTGATTGACTCTGGAATTCCTTGATCACATAGATTCTTCGAAAGCTGGCAGTGACTGTCGGCTTCTTTACTATAAAATCAAGTAAGCTCTGACCTTCTTATCTTTTACAAAGACTGTATAGTTTATGGGTGTGATCTGTACTTCAATTTTTTCCAGCTGAGACAATGAACATCTGCTGTGACGAGTTCATACGAGTTCTCAAACAATGTGAGAAAATTTGTAAAAAAAAAAAACTCGATTAATGACGATACATCCATTCCAACTCCTTTAAGAGTCCTTGTCTGTACAGAATGAAAGCTTAATATTTTGGTTGCCTTCTAAAGCGGCCACTTTGTTTACAGTTGTCAGTAGCTCGCAATTTCGATTATAATATCCAGGGTTTATGCGAGATGATGTTCATCGTGAGATTCACGGCACGCGTAGCTTGCATTATTCAATACCGTTCGTTTACACGGCTATTCATAATTCTCATGGAATATTTCTGCTATTCCTGTATTTTGCCAACTAAAAATAATCTGAGGAATGAGGGAAAAAGACGGGTCTTCTTGTCGCTATACTAGATCGCAGAGTGGGTGAGCTCCTCTCTCGTATGAGATGATGCTAAGATATATAACTACACAAAAATATATGTCGCCTGTTGGGCAATCAAAATGGCGTACCGGATGCCGCATTATCCATGTCAAGAAGACATCATTATTTAAAAAGCGAAACAGACCTACTTTTTTATCATGTCAAGAAAATGAGTTGACACTGCAATAAAATTCACCTCTCTAATAATAAACCATTTTACATTCACCACGGTTTAAAGCGCACGCATTCTATATTAATACTGCACGGAGGTTCAAATTCGGCCATTGGTAATCGTCGGGCTACGTTCGTTAAAAACTCTCGACTTTTCCCACAGACCGCACACATGAAGCATTGTTTAAAATAACTTCGATTAAATTATTCCACCCCAATGAGCTCATAAAAGTCCGCTATTTTGTTTTGTATTTTCCTTCAAATCAACGGCTGGCTTTTGGGGAGAGTTTCCTTCAGTCTCGTCGACTTTTCCTCTAGTGCTCTTGGCAGTTGGGCGCGCTTATTAGCAAAGCAGATTGTTTCGTCAGTTGCTTTGTGGTCGGCTGGATCCACCGCGGTGAGAATTGCCAATTATTGTCGCAGACACGTGTCTCTTTTGCACCCCTCCGATAATCCGACCACGGCCACCTCGATCTGCGATTCCCTTGATGCCGCTGCCATCTAGATATGCCCGGCATTGTTGTTTCGACGACATTCGAATTAGCGAAGCGCTATCTTCAACTCTAATTAGACAATCGGTTTTCTCTAAATACGATTTTGGTTGCTCCTTGTGTCACTCAAGTCCATGGTATGAATAATGGCAATGACATCGCGATTTTGAGTCTGATTTACAAGCTTTCTCGAACAATTTTCGATATCAACTATGGACCACTAGCGTTCCAGAGGCGATCAACATTGGGGAATTTTTAACGCCATAAGAAAAGCATTGTCCCCCAACGT
>QKMV01003991.1:251-10701 GCA_003287335.1 Lednia tumana
AGAGTTTCCTAGTGCAACACATTCTTATTCTCAATTGGAATTACCATGTTGATGCACGTGTGCATACTATGTTGTAACCAATCAAATACTGAATATAGTAATCACAGAGTTTCCTAGTGCAACACATTCTTATTCTCAATTGGAATTACCATGTTGATGCACGTGTGCATACTATGTTGTAATCAATAAAATATTGATAAGGATTGCAAGCCTTACGCCATTTATGCTGCTAGTTTTAACGTGAAGAATATTAATATCACTTCTAAGATGTCTCTACCTGCTCGCGGAATCGAACCCCAAACCTTCGGTTTTTATGACCATTGCTGAGCTAACCATCTGATCGATTGCGTAGAGAGAAGAGAGAACGAACGGGTCATATCAACGCTCCGGATGAAGGAAGTATCAGTATTTCGCATGGAAATACCATGGTATTAGTATTCCCCATGGTAACATTCGCAAAATATCAGTAACTCGTTATTTTCAAGAGCAATGATAATTGGAAGTTGATGATGCTTATAAATGTTTACAAATGACAAAGAAAGATACGAGAAAAATACAAGAATACCAACCAAACCTATTGTTAAGCCAAACCTTGATGCCAATCGAAGAAAAGGCATCCAACCATCCCATAGTTAACAATGCCTTACCTGTTTGAAAGCACTTCTAGCCGAATTACCGGAATTTCTACGGCAACCGAAATGTGATCCTAATTTCGACACCTATGCTTCACGCCGCCTTCAATGACCAGGCAAGTGCAATGCCCAATATGCGGCTTGCAGTTTTCCTACACGCGTGGTGACACTTCCGGCCACCTCCTCGCACACCTCCACGACGTCCACTCGCACGTATCCGTCGCGGCGTACCGCTTCGTCGAAGACGGTTCAACGCCCCTCTCTAACGGCAATCGACCGCAACGTAGTACCTCCGACTTCGACACCGGCCGCAGCAACGACAAGCGATCATGCGGCGACAAGGCTTGCGACGCCACCATGTCGCAGTACGAGCAAAAGACCGTGCCGTGTCAGTTCCGTAAGGAGAAGCGTTTCACTGCGACCGTCGAGACGTGGTGGCGAGGCCCGGGCAAGCTTTCCTGCAACAGCTGTGGACGCTTGGCGATGCCGCTAGCGAGGCGTCAGGGACACAGGGTGACGAAGACGTCGATCGGCGCACTTTGCGTGCTCGGATGTTGGCCGATCTGCTTCCTGCCTTGCATGATTGGCGACAGCGAGGCGGTCAACCTGTTTTGTCCGCATTGCAACCACTATATGGGGACGTATGACAAGCAGGAGGGAAAGATCCAGCGACCGCCGACGCCAGCAGACGTCAAGTCCGAGGTCGTTTCGGACTCCTCAGAATCGGAATCAGATTTCAGCACACATGGTGGCGCTGCCGTAAAAGCCTGAAGTCTGAAGCCTGAAGTCTCCACGTTCGAAAACTATGTGCGCAATGTAATCTAGATGTTCAATACCAGTGTCACATTTTGGTAGCGAGTCCTTTGTAAAACACCTCTGTATTTGTGTTTGGCGTGTCCACAAACCAAATAGACAAAATTTAATCGTAATTTGTATGGAATTTGGTTGTAAATTCTTTCTACGGGCTATTTTATAGACTTAATACTAGTTTACAACCTATTCGGCCTCACCGCGGCCGGTGCACATCTGCTCTTCGACAACATCACTCAGCACGCACGCTCTGAACTTGTTGACGCGGGTCAGGAGGGTCGTGATGTACGGATGGCGAAACAGTTCGTACGCCAGCACCCTCTGTCTCGTGGCCGGGGTGGACGCCGCCAGCTCGTCGAAAACTGCCTCCAACTGCGCGCTCAGACTCTCACTATCTGACGCCAGTCGCGCCTGCCAGTCGAGCCAAGGCATGCTGACGGATAGCAGGTTAAGCACCGTGCCGAACGTCAGGTAGGGCGTGCAGGGGAAGTTCATCACGAACTCGGTCTCCACTGACGACTCCAGGTTCTCGACGAGCAGCGAGGGGTGCGGCGATCCTTCCGACACGTCAAATTCTCTTTCGCTCGACGTAGGACACGTCGGCGTGAAGTCGATCTCCACCGGAGTCTCGGCGACGGGCACGTGAGCCGTCCACTCTTCGTTGACGGTCAGCGAGTCGCTAGGCGTCTCTTCCAGCACCTCTTCAATAGTGATGCCGGCCACGATCTCGATCACCTCGTTGACGACCTCGTCGATCAGCTGCTCGGCGGCCAAGTAGATCGCGTTGCGGATGGCGATGCTCGTGCTGTCCGACAAGCCGTCGTCTTGGTACGACTGGTATTCCTCTTCGGTTGCCAACACGTGGATGCCCAGCGACAGAGTGAGCGCCTTGGCGAAGCCCACCTGCGTGTTGGATGAGAGGATTATTTCAATTATTTATATGAGTTTTAACGGGCAGACTCGATTATTTCTCTGTCATTTTGAGTAATTAGATACTCTTAAGTTGGCTTTGCGAGAGTAGTAATACCACTTCATTAATGTCTGCCTGCTCGAGGAATCGAACCCCCGGTTTTGACGAGCGTTGGTCTTACCATCTGAGCTAAGCAAACATTTCTCTTGGTGAGATCTACCACCAATATAGATTAGTTTCACTTCAGAAATATCGATGCCTGTTTAGCGCAGATAGTAAGAGCAGCGGTAATGACAAATGGAGGTACGGGGTTCGATTCCTCGAAGAGGCAGAGAATTTTGAAGTGTTATTAATATTATTCACGTTAAAACTAGACGTGTAAATGGCTTTAAGTTTGAATTCCTTGTCAGGCTTTGATAGAATTTGCTTTCTGTTGTTTTGTTGCCTTGTCATTGGTTTTTCTGGAAGAAACATTTTTAGCCTCTGAAGAGGTGAAGAGCGTAGTTTACGGAACGCTGGGGCACTTGAAGCGAAATTCAAAGCATTCAAACCCAGGTTTAAAAAAAAATTAGTGCTTAGAGTCTTAGGAGACAGACATGAGTATATGAAAGTTAACTACCATCGGGTCTTCGTCCCTGCAGAAATAAAGCAGCAGTGACGTGTAGTGGCACGCGGTTTCGTTCACTTTGAACATGGTGAACAGCAGCTCTTTGATCAGCGAGAACCTCAGCAACTGCTGCGGGTCTTCGTTGCTCCTGTCCTCGAACCAGAGCCGCACTGCCTTGTAGTCCTCGTACTCGACGGTCTCGGTGAAGTCGGGATCGAATCGGTGGAACTGCTCCCGATGCAGCAAGATCTCTTGCTCGGTCGGGTAGCGCACGTCGGCGGCGTAGATGACGAAGTCCTTCCAGTCGAGGTACTCCGTGGTGCCGAAGATGGCCTGCACGATGGGTGGAACGTCCGCGATGCCGACGCTCCACATGTTGGGCAACACGACCATCTCGCCCTCCGACGCCTTGCACGTGATGATGTCGTCCAGGATCGAGACGAACGCCCTCGTGGGGATAAACGACGCCGCGACGATGCTGTCCATCTTCTGGTAGAACGCGAGCAGGTCGCAGATGCGGAACTCGGTGTCGATGTCGCGCTCCTTGATGGGTACGGGTGGTGGGGGTGGAGGATCGGGGAACAGCAGAACCTTCTGGCGCACGAAGAACTTGTCCTGCTCGAGAACGCACTCCTGTTGGATGGGCAGCTCCTCCTCGATGGCGTTGCTGAATACCTGGAACCATGGGCCCACACGGTCCTCATCGACACAAGCTCCAGAAGAAGTGTATACGCGATGACGGTTTAAGTGACAGAAAGCTGGTACAATTGCCACAATTGTAATACTAAATATCTAGAGCTGGTGTGACAAACTGCAAGTTAAGGTGTTAAGGTAGCTTATAGTGAGCTCGACATGCGTAGCATTACCTTACCGAACGCGTAACCTAACTATGAAGAACATTTTTGTGAATGGCTTTAAGGAAGTTGCGACTTACTAAATGAGTGAATTAATGTAAACAAAACTAGCTTGTATCTCGCAAGCTTCCAGAGCCGTAGTTTAACGTTTGTGGTGTTTCAACGGTGTTTGCTCTATTATGAAATAATTTGGCCCTAAAGAAGGCCGCGTCGTATGACGACGTTTCGACAGCGTTAGCGTTGCCATCTTCAAGTCTATTTCTGGTCGTGCCGCTATGATGAAACATCGTCGTACGACTCGGCCCTCTTCAGGGCCAAAATGATTTCATAGCAGAGCAAACACCGTTGAAATACCACAAACACAAAACTAGCTTGATCGGCAACAACGGCAACTAGTATACCGGACCAACCAGACGGCGGCGAGCGAACCTTGACGAGGATGTCGACGCTGGCCACCTCGCGCTCGTACCGGGCCTCGACCTCGTGGTTCAGCTGGTGGAAAGTGCGCTTGGACGCACTCAGGATGTCCGTCAGATCGGCCGTGGCGCGCGCGAAGATCAACTGCAGACGCATTTGCGCGCGGCTCACCTCGTTCAAGAGCACTGCCTCCCACTCTTCGAACATCTCACGCGGCGGCGGGGCCAACGCGACCGTCTCCACGGCCACACTTGGCGCCGAGCTCGTTTTCGACTTACCACCCTTACCGCCCTTGCCGTTTTTGCCCGCCTTCTTGTCTTTGCCGCCCTTCGCTTTCTTATCCGGTTTCAGTGACCCTTTGAGCTGCGGCTTCGGCGGAGGCACCGACCTCTCTTTGCGCATCACCTAGGAAATAAGTAATAAAGTAAAAGCCATACGGACGTTTCAAGATCAGGAAAATCCCTGAATTCAGACGTAGAAGAGAACGTTACACAAGTTTGTTTTATCGAAAGAAGGTTTATTTTTTAAAACAACTGTTAATAAATGGGTTTCACTGCTGAGAACTTCTAACAAACAAACTGCCAACGTTTCGTTAACTATATTGAAAGCTTCTTCGGGGCGATTGTCCCGTAGAAGCTTTTAATATAGTTAGCGACACGTCGTTTGTTTTTTTTTGAAGTTCTCAGCAGTTAAACCCATTTACCTACAAACAGCTTTTTTGAAAACTAGTGCTGAAATTAGGCAGAAGACATGAGTCTTAAGAATTTAATAAGATTTATTTTTCTCCATTTGGACTTGGCGTGACGACGCTTGGGAGAGGCTGGGGGGCCCGTGGCCCTGGTGAACCCCCCCCCCCATTAGCTATCTTTCCCTCCTAGCGAAAGCAATTTATGGCAAGGCAATTTCCTTCGTCTTAGACATTTTTATAAAAAGTGCTAAAAACGAATAGGAACCGAGAAGAACTTTAAAATTCCTTGCGTCTTCACTCGTCACTGCCTTAAAGAAGAAAAGTGCTCCAGAAAATATATGAGTAAAATCGAACACTAACGGTAATGAATGTTTGAACACTGAATAGCAATGCTGCTAGGATAGCTATAAAAAGTAAAAAAAACCCACCTCGATTTGTATCGCCTTGAGCTTGTCGACGTACTTCGCCAGCGAGCTGGTTGTTTCCGTGATGAAGTCGTGGAAGGGCGTGGCTGCCTCCTCGTTGCTGCGGATGTTCGTGAGCATCTCCTTGATGACCGCTTTGGCCAGCGCCGCGCGCTCCCGCTCCTCGGCGGGGCCCACTTTGGTCGACGTCGTACACGAGTGCGACTCGCCGCCATCTTTGCGGGCTTCGCTCTGCTCGTCGGTGGTGGTCGCGAGATGGAGGCGGGCGGCGTACATCTTTCCCAGCCGCGTCTCGGGCAGGTCCTACCGAATAGGTAACATGCAGTCGACTAAATAAATTCCCGTCGCAACTTCTTAGCAGTTCTTAACAACTTATTATCAGTTCTACCCAGTTAAATAAATAGTTTTTTTTTCAGAATATTAAAATCACTTCAAAAATACCTGCTTACTCGAGGACTTGAACCCCGGACCCCAGAGCATTTGCCCGGTAAGCAAAAGGTCCGGGGTTCAAGTCCTCGAGTAAGCAGGTATTTTTGAAGTGATTTTATTATTCTTAAAATTATAACAAGCCGTGTATTTGGCTTTAAAAAGTTTAATCCTTGTCAGTTTTTTTTTGAAAACTAGTGCGAAGTTAAGAAAGTAGACACGTATCTGAAGAAATTTATAATAGATATTGCGTAATTAATTAACGTAGCCTGGACCATCCTTTACACATATAGTAAACTATTCAGCATAGCAAACGTGATGCTCAAACAGTACCAAAACACCAGCTAATGGGCAAAATGTCAGTTACCTTATAGAGCATCGTCAGGTAGTAGTCTCCGAGCAGCTGCAGCGTATCCACGCAACGGTTCACCTCCAGCTCCATCGCGATCGCCATGATGTTGGTCAGACAGCACATCTCCTCGCTCACCCAGTCGTCAGCGATGAGCATGCGCCGTTGCACTTCCGCCTCTTGCTTCCGCGTGTCACACATGGTCCAGAGCAGGCTGCGCAGTTCGGCGAGTCGGCAGTAGAGCTCGTTCTTCATCTCCAGGTCGGGTCGCAGCTCCTCGTCGATCTCGTTGTAGCGGATCTGGAACGTGAACACGTGGTCCTGCTTCGTGTCCGGTCGTCGGATGAACTCGTTGATCTCGCGCTTCACGTGGTTCAGGTACGGGATGATCTTTGCGTGGAACACGCGCTTCAGGAAGAAGATCTCCTGGAAGTCTTCCAGGTAGACTTCCTCCATGTTCTCCCACATGGTGGCGATTGCCTCCAGCACGGTGGGCGCGAGTTCGAGATTGGTGTACGGCCAGCCGTAGTCGCCGGGCTTTGGCGGCAGTGGAGGCGGCGGTGGTTCGATCTGCCTCAATCTCCGCTCTTCGCTGGTGCTCATCTTCGGTTCCAGTTCTAGAGCGAGGTCCTCGACAGGTGGTGGTTCCTCTATTGCAGGTTGAACTTCTTCTGTGACCTTCGCTCCTTTCCCCTTTCCTTTCTTATCCTTTCCACCCTTTCCTTTCTTATCTTCCTTACCTTCTTTACCCTTCTTTTTATCTTCCTTTCCACCTTTTCCTTTCTTTTTGTTTTGTTTTGAGTCTACCTCGTCATCGGGAACGTCCGCGACCGGTTCTTCTGCTGGAATCTCTTTCAGTGATGCTGCCTTCCCCTTCCCCTTTTTCTCTTTCGTTTTCTTTCGCACCTTCCCGTCCGGGTTTTCCCCTCCGGTCGTTTTCTTCGCTTTCTGCAGAGCTAGTTCGAAGGACTTCTCCACCTGTTCCATGACATCCCCGAAGAGCTCCAGCGATGACTTGAGCGGCAACTGCAAGTCCCCAACGATCAGCTTGGCCAGCTGCTTGATCGTGGCGAAGTCAAACGTTCGGTAGTAAAAGTCGTAGTTCATGCCCTGATCCGTGTAGATTTCCTCCAGGGGCGACAACGTCTCCTCGACTATCACTTCCTCAACCTGTTCGCCCTCAACGTCAGCCTTCTTGGCGTTGATGTACGCCGTGAAGTATGTACGGAACTCCTCAGTGGGCGCCGGGGGCAAAGTGTTCGGTACCAGTTTGGACACCCGAAGCTCGGCGAGCGGGGTCACCTCCTCCTCTTCTTCGTTGATCAGCCTCTCCTCAATCTCCTCGATCACCTCCACGATGTTCTGCTCCAGCGGCTCGGTGGGTGGCAGCCTCCTGCCTGTGAGCAACTCCTCGAGAAGAGAGGCCTGCTTGTAGCTGACGGGGTAGTTGAAGATGACCCAGCCTTGCATGTCCTTCTTGGACTTGAGAAGCTCCACTAGCATCTTGACCAGGAGCGGGTCAGGTATCTGTTCGCCCATGCACAGGACGTCGAAGGCTTGCTGGCCGAGCGACGCCGTGAACGTAAGCAAAGGGTCGTCGTCGGGAATCAACCTTGGCGTCTGCGTCTCTTTCTCTTCGTGAGGAACGCCCTGTTCCTCGATTATTATTTCTTCCGCTTTGTGCGCTGCCCCTTTCTTGCCCTTACCAGCCTTTTCTTTCTTTTTTTCAATTTTTTTCTCCGACTTTTTCTTTTCCTTCTTGCTGGCTTTGTTTTCTTTCGCCTGCTTCTTGTCTTTCTTGTCCATCTTCGACACTGGCGAGGTCTTGATCTCGTCGAGAGCATGCTTGGTAGCGTTACACAGTCGCATGTCGATGTCTCTCACCACGGACATCTCCTTCCTGAACTCTTCCAGGCAGTAGTTGATAGCGTCCTCCAGCAAGATGACGTTAATCTCCCGCTTGGCCAAGAGCTGGTGCAAGGTTTCGATCACCTCGGGGTCCTGGACGCCTAGCACGATCGCCGCCGCGTTCATCGGTGGTAGGTCGGCCGGCTGAGGGGGTGGCGGCAAAGGGTACTTGAGGTCTAGCAGTCTGTGCACGATGTAGCCCAGAACGTTCTGCGTCTCGGCCGTGTTCTGCAGTTCAGGGTTCAACTCCTCCAGAAGCCATGGCCCGATCAGCTGCATGTATTCCCGCATGTCGTGCTCGTTCAGAACCTCTTGCCGACCAAACTCGGCGATCACAATCTCTTCCATGTCCTTGGCGAAGTCATCGTCGACGATCTTCTCGATATCGTCGATCAACTCGAATATCGGCTGATTCTTAATGAAGATTTCCTTCCACTCGTCCCATATCTTCTTCGGGATGACGTTCTCGTTTTGCTCCCGGAAGTCGGCCGCTTTGACGGCGAGGTCGACGAACGCGTCCATCACGTCCATGCACATGTCATAGTGTTTCTCGTAGCGCAGCTGCATCTTCTCCGCGTACAGCTTGTCGTGCAGCTCGCGGTTGCGATCGGCCTCGAGGTCGTTCATTTGCCGCTGCGCGTCGATCTCGTTGCGATCGCGGTCGAGCGAGTCGCTGAACTCCTGGTCGCGGCGCGCTATAAACATCTTCTCAACGAGCGCCCGGTTCTCGGCCACCAGCTTTTTCTCGTGACGCACTTGAAACAGTTTGGTAGTCATCTGCTTCTCGTACTGCGACTGTTTCAACAGTTTCTTCGTGATGAGATTGTCGAGCTCTTGCTCCTGCGCGTCGACCAGTTTCCGCCACAACTCCTTTGCCAACAAGTTCTGCATCTGCACTTCAAACATTCGCGTCGCGGCATCCTTTCTCGTCTTCATGTTCAGCTGTTTGATGTAATTCTTTGTGTTGGCTAAATTAATACAGCCACACGAGACGTCATATTCTTTCACTTTATCTCCTGAAAGTTTCAACTCGGAATATGTCAGTTCGACCTCGTCATTTTCAGTGCCGAGCCGCTCGTCCAGTTCAGCTATTTCCTGATCCATGATATTTTTCGTGCTCGACCGACTACCACCGTCCTCGCATTCTGTGTACTCAGGATACGATTTCTCCCTGACTAACTCTTCGAATTTTAACCGATTTGCCTTGCACATTTCTCTTATTGCTTCAAATTTTATTTTTTGTTTTTCAATCAAGTTTTGCCGTTCACAGAAAGGATGTATGAGAATCTCTTTTTTTGTTTGAATCGGCCGCACACTCTTGCATTCCTTAGAAGAGGTTACTCTCGTAACATGAAATCGGGACAGCATCTCGCTGACGCAGTCCGCTTTTTTCTTTTCATTTATAAAATGTGCTTTGTCTGTGTTTTCCAGACACAGAAATACTTGATAAAAGAGTCTAATTGCGGTGGAGCCTACGCAGTCCGCTACCTCACGCAACATATTATCATCGCACTCGACGCCTATGTATTCAAGCCATTTGTGGAGACATTTTAAGTTCAAAAATCTGGAGCCAGCGTTGTTTGCCGTGACTATGAGTCTCAATTGCTCCTCGCTGATAACGTCATAGCTGTGCAATAAACGTCCCAAGAGAATACCGTCACTGACGTTCATGCCAAAAAACATAGGGTCCATGTCGAAGACGACCCCCAGCCGTGTGCTCAGCCATCGCTGAAGTATTTCATTCATTCTTGACGCACTTTGTACACACTCTAGGGAGTAATTTTCTGGTATTTACCTAAATAGTTTCCTCCTAAATTTTAAATGAACCACTGACTCCCTTTTTTCGTCCCCTGCTGTCATTTTGAAGTAAGCAATGTGATTTTTTTGCACGTGTTTTGCTGTCAGGTCACCGCCTACTCGATACGCTCAATCAGACTTTCAACATTTGCAGAGTCGAATATTCGGTGACACTTGTAACCAAAATTCTTCATTCAATGATATTTTTGCAAGCCGATCCGTTGACTAATGAACATTAAATCATGGTGTGAAATTGGTGTACCGGCATAGCGCCTGCCAGCATAACGCCCATCTGTAAATCTAGGCCGATCTAAGCGACAACGGCTGGTCCACGGGCCGTTTCGTGGATATTGTTCCTGGTTCCTTTGATAATAATGTTGACTCGGGTATTTTTCCTTAACTCAGCACTAGCTTTAACCAATTGCGCATCGGAAATAAGTTTCAAGATAACCTGTGAAGTGTGGCTATGTGACAGCAGGGACATATTATATCTTGGTGCTGGGTCCAGCATAGACACCATGTAACCGGAAATGCAGGCGCGCTATTAGCTTAGATCAGGCATGGGCAACCTCCGGCCCGCGGGCCGGGTCCGGCCCGCGGACCCATTTTATCCGGCCCGCGCGGCCC
>QKMV01003992.1:0-10701 GCA_003287335.1 Lednia tumana
GATATTTATATCACTTCAAAAATATCTGTTTGCAATTTTTCACAATAAAAATTTAAACTATCAGCGTAAACGGCTTTCAGTTTTTAAACCCTTTTTTTATTATTTGACTGTATAGCTTTTCCTTTTGTGCTTAGCTTTTTGTGTTCAGCAGATCTGCCAACCGTAATTTCCAGACAAGTGTACTTTTTAAATATATTTTCGACAAAACCGATCAAACAAACAAAATCCTATTGATAACCAGCCTTTAACATTCTCTCCAGTTTTCGATGTTCCAGACCTAATTGTTTTCCATCCCCACGAACTGTTGGCGTCTCCCCGCGAGATAATGTGCCTGCCGTGCCATCACCTGTGAAATACTTGCTGATTTTGCTACCGAGAGTGGAGAGCGGCGACTCGTCGCTTTCGGCCGCCATCTCCTCGTCGGTGAGCGTCTTCTCGAGCAGCAGCTCCACGTTGTGCAGCGCGAGCACGCCGCTGTCGTCCATGGCAAAGTGTGCCTTCACGCCCTTCGACTCGACGGCGGGCCCGGCATGCTTGGCCAGCGCCTCTGCCACGCCTCCCACTTGCACGGTGGACAGCGTCAGAGGGCCAAGCGCCCTGCAGCAAGGAGGGTGCGCATCTGTTAGTTATTTATTTAGTACAGTTGTATTAGGGATGACTTCGAGTCCTACCTAGTTTAACCTAGGTGAATTTTAGAAGACAGAGTTGATTATTTATTGAGGAAATTTTAAGTAGGCTTTGCTAGGATTTTGTTTTTTGTATTTTTTTGTTTTTCCCTATATAAGTTCTTGCTCACGTAAAAATCTGCCAAGCTTGCCCAGATGAAGCTTTCAGCAAGGTTAGCGAACCGTCAGCAGTTTGTTTGTAAGAAGTTTTCAGCAGTTTAACCCAGTTATTAACAGTTTTTTTTAAACTGTGCTGAAATTAGTCAGAAGATATGAGTCTTAAACATTTAATTGACTTCGAGTCCGTTTTTGTGGAATTGGATCGTGCTTTTCGAGTTACACCGTACTGTAAAAAAGATGCTAAGCGGTGGTCCCCGTAGTACTTTTCAATAGAAGGCTACGTGCCAGCACCGGGTTTCCTCTCTTTCCTGTTGGCTTTATTATCACCCTATCATTCACCGACGCCTCAGTACCCAAGCCAACACATCATTTGTTAATTGTTTATTTCTTACAGTTTGTATAAGGGATGACTTCTTGGTCCATTTTTATGGAATTGAATCCCGAAGTTTTAGTTGTACTGTCCTTCGGATGGAGGTTAAGCAGTGGTCCCCTTGGTGCTTTTCGACAGAAGTAAGCTACGTGCCGGTACCGGGTTTTCCCTCTTCCCTTTTAGGTTCATCATCAATCATCACCCTATTATCCACCGACTGCCAATGACCAATGCCACAGGGTGAAAAGCCGTGTGCGTCGTAAAACACCAAATAATCAGTGTCTGAAAATCTACTTGTCACCCGCCAGACATCTTTGTGTAACTACGCAAGGAAGTGTGCCGTCATGTTTATGTTTGTTTTTCTATTGCAATCGTAAACGGTCAGTTTGTAACTAGGAACGTTAATCAATTCGATTCATTGATAATGAGTTAGAAACAAGATATCAATGGCCCTTGCCACCAAACATTTTTTTATGAAAATGTAAAAATTTTGACAAAGTTTGATTTTTTTCGATTCTTGAGATGCAAAACACCTGTTTTTTTTCAACAGAACAAATATTTCTTGTAAAGCTTTTGTGTTTAGCAGGTCTGCCAACCATAATTTCCAAAAGAAAAGTACTTTTCAAGTTTATACTAAAGTAGTGGTAATAGTAGTAGAGAAGTAGAATTTTTTGTGTATTTGAGGTCTATCAGTGATAGGGAGTAGGAAAAGATGGGACGTACTCAATCTCCTGCGCGGACAGATGTTCAAGTTCGGCGTAGAGCACGTTGAAGGAGAAGTCGGCGGCGTGCTTGTTGAACGTGAGGATCTCTCTGATCATTAGTCTATGACCTATTCCTCTAAGCCACTCTGCCGCTATAGTAGAGAAGTAGAATTTTTTGTGTATTTGAGGTCTATCAGTGATAGGGAGTAGGAAAAGATGGGACGTACTCAATCTCCTGCGCGGACAGATGTTCAAGTTCGGCGTAGAGCACGTTGAAGGAGAAGTCGGCGGCGTGCTTGTTGAACGTGAGGATCTTTTTCTGCGGGAACGGGTTGTTGGGGCCGAACAGCGTTCGCTTCACCTGCTTGCTGGCGCCGGTGGACTCCACCTCTCGCTCAAACACCACCTGCGTACGGAACACAGCACAGCTCAGGCAACAACCCTCTCCAATCAATCGGCACCGACATTGTGCCACTAGCAATTGTGTCAGACGTTATCATAAGAGCTGTCAACCGATTAAAATAAATCTATTCAATTGATAGATTTTAAGCTGGAAACAATTTATGAACATGTATGGTTTTTTTTTGTAATATTTACGAATTTATTTTAACACCACATTAAGTCAATTTGATTTTTTTGCAATTTTGCGACGGGAAATACCAGGCTTCACTCAAGTTCATGCACTTTTTCATGTACACTTATAGTTTTTTCTTGTGTGCATAGCTTTTGTGTTTAGTAGGTCTGCTAACCATAATTTCAAGAACAAAATAACTTTCCATGTGTAATATTTTTTGAAATCAATGGATTAATCAAAAAAGTTGGTTATTAATTTTATGTCTTCTTCCTAATCACAGCACTAGTTTTCAAAAAACCTGTTAGTAAATGGGTTAGAAGTATGTGGCAGTTAAATCCATTTACAAACAAAAACAGAAAAGATTTTTGACGATCCAGATTTAAAATCCCTAATTCCCTAAATCCCGAACACTTGCCGGCCAGTCATCCGGGGTCTAAGAGCGGTCAAAACACAGTGTAAGCGCAGTTTAAGGGCAGTCACAGCACGGGCTAAGGAAGCTAAGCGCTGTCTCAACGCAGTCTAAACGCCGTTAAGGCAGTCTAAGCGCGGTCAATTTGCAGGCTACACAGTCAAATTGTGGTCAAATCACGGTCTAGGCCCGGTCAAATCACAGTTAATTCGGGGGCCAAGCGCAAGCAACGCACCTGCACGGGGAAGAGCACGGTGTCCTTGGTGAGGAACTTCTTGACTTTGAAGCCCGCGCTGAGGTCGGCAGCCTTGTAGACGGCGCCCATGACAGCAGCCTCGTCTGTGTTGATGTTCTTGCCGAGTTCCGCGCCCACCGCCTCCTGGAGTCGTTCCTGCACCTTGGGCACGCGCGTGCCAGCGCCCACCAAGATCACCTGCGACCACGGAAACCATCGACAACGGCTCAGGGGCATGGTTGCAACAAAACCAGGGTTGACAAAAACCAGCCCAGTGGGGTTGTGGGTTTTTATTTTTACTTAAGGTGGAGGGAGGGGCAGGTTAAAAAACATATCAGATTTGCAGTTCCTTTTAATTACTACAGCTAAACTTTAAGTAGCAGAGTCACCAAAAGCTTGGTTAACTCCAAGAGAATCTAACTTGCTTTCTAAACAAATGTATTGGAAATGTTTGTTTTTTCAACTTTTTTAAAAACCCTGATTTTAAGTGGGATATTATCATTTTTTCAACTTAAGTCAGGTTTTTTTACAAACTGATAATAATAATTCAAATCCCATTTTTTTTAGAAACCCAGTTAGATTCTCGTGGAGGTAAGCTAAATTTGGTGTCTCTGCTACATATAGTTGAGCTGCAGCAATTAAAATAAACATCAAATCGGGTGGGTTTTCCCAGTTGCCCCTCCCCCGACCTTAATCTCTGCAGGGAACTAGCGCAAGGATCACTAAGACCTAGCACAATGCGGATATGCTGCCGTCTGTGTCGTCAAGCCGTTCTAAAATTTACGGATTATAGAGCAAAGGCAAACACAAATATCGCGTAATATTGGCCACCAAGATCACCTGTAATTACGGAATCTATCGATAACGATAATATCAAAAACGATAAGCAAACTTCTTACTCACTAGTCATAATTCAGTCATTAGACAATAGCGTCTTTTTTTCATTAGTACTGGCAGCGGCATGATGGCGTTGCGGCTAAATTTTTGCCGATCCAAACCGGCTCCTGTATCCCACTTGGTAAGTTTTCATACTTTTCACAACTTTCAAGCTGTACATATACAGTTACGTGTTCTTTTTCATGTTCATGTTACAACACTAGAGTGGATCGATGGGCTACCTGGTCGATGAGGTCGATGGTGAGCCCTGCAGCTTTGAGGGCCTGGTCGAGCGGCGCTCGAACGCGGTCAAACAAGTCGGCACACATCTCCTCGAGCTGCTCACGGGTCACTTGGAGCTTGAAGTCCTGGTCGTCCAGCAAGCCTTCCACCTGCAAACATTCGACACGCGTCCACCGTAAGCGATACAAAAGCATTCCAGCCTCTTCACCTCGAGACGCTGCATCCCAAACCGTTTATTGTTGGTGACATTTTGTCAACTTAAGCCTGTTTTAATAACCATTCGGAATCGTTGGCCATCATTCAACAATTTATACAAAATTGACCCCTTGTTAAATTCTTAAGTTTCATGTCTTCTGCCTTATCTCAGCACTAGTTTAAAAAAAAAAAACTGTTAGTAAATGGGTTTAACTGCTGAGAACTTCTAACAAATAAACTGCCATTATAAGAAGTTTGTTAGAAGTTCTCAGCAGTTAAACCCATTTACTAACAGTTTTTTTGAAAACAAGTGCTGAAATTAGGCAGACGACATGAGTCTTAAGAATTTAATATTGAGAGCTTCTTCAGGGCGAGTCCTAGCTTTCAATATAGTTAGCGAAACGTTGGAAGTTTGTTGTTAGAAGTTCTCAGCAGTTGAACCCATTTACTAACAGTTTTTTTGAGGATCTACCTCCTTGTTCGACTGCCTGCCGCTTACCTGGGCATAGTGGTCAGCGTTGGCGGAGAGCACGTTCTTGACGCGACCGGCTTCCTTGAACAGCTTGGCCATGGCGCGCGGGCTGGCAAACACGTCCGACTTCGTCTTGCGCTGCCCGTTGAACGCGGTGGCCAGGTGGTCGCGCAGACGCAGCTGCATCTCGAACCCGCCCAGCGTACGATCAAAGCCGACGCCCAGAACGGCCAGCTGAGGGTTCGTCTCCACCATGCCACGCTCTCGAGACTTCACCAGCTGGTAGCTCACCTGCACACGAGTCGAAACACAGCACGTCGATTCACGTTTCTATCAACGTTGGACCAGAGGCTGAATGGCTGAGCATCATGCAAACACCCAGTTCCGTTCCGGGGAGAGGTTTGAGGGTTTGAAGCTAATCCAGCAACTTCACCCGCATGGATATTAACCTCTTGACAGCACGGATTGGTGGATGAATCTACTCTGTTTGAGTTGTATCGTCCTTCGAAAGGGATCTTAGGCATGGTGCTTTTCCCTTGGTGCTTGTCGACAGGAGTACGGTACCTGCCCATACTGTGTTTCGCATCTTCCCTGTTAGGTTCATAATCACCCTCATCACCCTATCATTCACTGACGCCATATAACCAATGTCGCAGGACAGCGTCGAGTGGGCTGTTTAACACCACACAATCAATCCATCAAACATAACAGTTTTCTTGGGATTTTTGAATCCGATTGAAATAAGAATTGAGACTTAAATTGCTTCTTGAACCGCAACCCAAACCAAAAACAAAAACAAATTGTGGTTCTAACAGGACCAAATATTGTTTTCCCCATATCGAGCCCTGTACCAAAGTAAATCTCCAAACCGTAACCAACCACGAACAAGTTAGGTTTGAATCTCTGATAGCAAGTGGCGTGCAGGTATAAATTGGGCCGGTACTTACCACGCTGGCGGTGGTGCTGGAAGCACCCATGTCGTAGAAGAGCAGGTGCTGTGCGGTCGTCTCGTTGAAGTCCTTGCGTCGGAAGATTCCGTAGTTCAGCGCCACTGTAACACGATCGAACCTACGTTAATACCGACCCCTCTCGTCTAGCACGCTACCACATCCGCAACTTCAATGTAGATTCTGTTGCCTTGGTATCGACATGAGGTGACAAAATTCTATGGACTTTATTGCATATTTTTATTTCCCACCTATTTACCAGGTATTATCCCTCGCACTTGAAACAAAACCCCGAAACAAAAGTCTAGTCATTGTAGCGTAGGATCAGAGGCAGATGGAAACCCCATCCAAATTAAACTGTTGTAATAAGTACAGCTAAACTATATGCAACAGAGATGCCAAACTTCCTTACGTTATAGAGAGTTTAATGGCATTCCGAAAAAAAAAAAAAAACCCTTGTGAAAATACTATTGATTACTATATAGCTAAATCGAAAGTGGCGGGGAGTCACCAAACTTTTGATAATGTAACAAGCTTTCATACAGAAATTGTTCGAATTTTTTCTTTATAGCTTTTTGTTACAGTGGGATTACAAGGAAGAAAATGTTTATATCACAATTGTTATCCCATTTAAAAAAGAAGTTGTACAGCTATAAACAATTAGGATAATTAATTAAATTAGGATAATTATTGCCTGAAAACCTGTTACAATCTCTAGAAATTATCCAAGTTTGGTGACTGCTTCTCACAGTTTAGCTATAGCTAGCTATAGCTACTGAAAAGAAGCATAACATTGGGTGGGTTTTTCCACCTGTGTATCCATCTACTTTAAAACCCACCCACAGCTAAGTTGTTGTACCAATGTGAAAAAAACTAAGCATCTAGTTTGCATCCACCTGCCTCTCATTCCATGCTTAACATAGACACAACATTCACGACTGGTTACCAAACGTCCAAACGTCGCTCGTTGCTACCTTACCTGCGGTGTAGTCATTGATCAGCTGCAGCACTTTAAGACCAGCTAGGTCCGCAGCCTGCAATAGTGCAGCTCGCTCCGCCTGGTTGAAGAAGCCCGGCACTGTGAGCACGGCTTCGTTGATTGGCTGCCCATGCGCTGCCGTCACGGCAAACTCCCGCGCCTTCCGCAGCACCATGGCAACTAGCTCCTCTACACTGAACTGCGTCTCGCTGTACACGGAAGAAAACTTCAGCCACTGATCGGGTACACTTATCATGCAAAGTAGAAAGGCATTATAAGCAAAATTGGAACTGTATTACATTCAGTCAGGACTTTGGCTTAGATAGACAAGTATTTTCTGGAGACACTGGAATAGACAGTCTCAAACCAAGAAAGTCCTGATAAAACCGGCACCAGGTATTAACCTATCGTACGCAATTTAATCAATCCTGTCAGTTAGTGACCAGCAGTGCAATTGACGGAGTTATATTCTGCCACGGACATTGCGGTGACTTAGAAAGTACAGCATTGCGACCCCCAGGGATATATTACATGTTACCTACCTGTCATGCTGAAATAAGACTGTGCCTCTATCCGGGTCGGCAACTATGTCATAGTACGGGAATCGCTTCATGAACAACTGAACTATTGGATTATCTATCTTCTTCCCAAGTAGTTCTAAAAGATAAATGTAGCTGTTCTTGGGGAATCGAACCCCGACGCTAGCAGCATCTTCGCCGAATGTTCGTTCACCATCACGCAATGCGATGTTTACTGGTGTCTTCCGTTTCGATTCTTTATTTAATGCTATTTCCATGGGAACACCGGGCTAGAATTAGAAAGAATGCACAGTAAGATCATGTTCAGCTCATGCTCAGCTAATTTCAGACGTAGGAAGAGTTCCGAAATGATCTTACCGAAACAATCGCTACTTTCATCCATTCACTACCGAGGTCAACGCTCATCACCGACACAGCTTGCGCGAACGACAGCACCGCTGCCAACCCCACGAGGCATAAGCCCGTCCTCCAAATCATTGCTAAAGAAGGAATAAATTCGTGAGTAAATTAAGAGTTTTTGATTAGAGGACCGGAATATACACACTAGAAGCAAACTCAAGTGTTAAGTGACACCTCACACGGCCAGAGTTACATATTGAACTAACCTGAAATGATGACACAAAGTCAACTTTAGAATGAAGACTCAGATGGTATCAGAGGAACACTATTAAGGGTTGGATATGATATTAACACTCTTAAGAGCGAAATAAAACTAATAACCACGTAATCCCAAGTGACATGTGAGATGAACCACAGTGGTACCGAGCAGCGGAACAGACGTTTTAACTTCCAAGTGTTGACGGGGATGTGTGTCTAGCCGTGATTGGTCAACTGCATACCCACCGATGCCTCATTGGCTGGAAATTTACGTCAAAACTTAAAATTGAAACGGCCGGCGAAAATCGCGCACTTCATGATGGGTAATCCACCATTTTAGTTGACGTAAGAGAATATCACGTGACAACTGGTTCGGGTGTGCTCGATTTTTGAAGTCGGAATCTGATTGGCTACGAACATGTCCGATTGAGCTAATGTCTGAAGCATCTAAAATTCTGTTACCGAAGTGGAGATTGTCGTAGTTTTATGTGATGTTAAATCCCTTTAATTTTATTAAAAGGGTGTATTTGTACCCTTAACTAGTGTAGAGACACAACATGTGTATGTGATAGTAAATTTGTGCAATTACATGAGCCTCGAACTTTGTAAAAGGGACGTTTCGAAGTACCTGCTCGGCCTGCCAGCCCCCGTTCGATGATTCGTGTGCCAGGGATTTTGCAAGAAATGTGATAAATCTACGAACTAATGAACATTTATAAAGTGTTTGAGCGCCGATAGAAATGAGTGGACGCCCAAGGACAACATCCTTTGCTGAGGGTAACAAGCAACCTCCTAATCCTCCGTTAGGAGGCATGAAAATAAGTAGTAAGTGCAGTTACTCAGCAGAGCTTCAGTTGTAGTGACGTCGGTTAGGCCTAATATGGGTTCAACATGGCTGCTTTTGCCTTCTGCTCCGTACTATTTGCTTCTTTTCATTCCCCTTGCCAGTTTGGGAATGACTTGAAACCCACAGATAAATTCTCTGACGTTTTGTTCGGATAGCAACTTCGATCGATTTTTGAGGCTAGGCCTTGGTGCATGGTGGAATAATTCGTTTCCCACCTAGGGTGTACTACCCATGCAGAATAATTTTGCTGCACCCTCATCTTTCTGTCGCTTGAAAGTGAGGTGATTTCTCGTGATCGATCGATTATCGACTGTTTCATTTCTCCAAAATCATTGTTGCCTTAAGGTGTCAAAGTCGTGTGGACTAAATTCAGCAGCCATATGCATTGGCCTCATCATGGGCCCCGGTAGACACAAAAAAAAACTTGCTACTATTGTGAGTGTCAACTTTTAAAGTTCAATAAGAGTACGCACTTTATTAAAAGGCACAAGGCAAGCCATGAACCTGTCTGTGGATATCTCACTTCAAGATTATTCAATATTGGGCCTAGCTGATGTCATTTCTGCATCCTATTATATTACATTTAATTGCATGAATCTTTGAATGTAAAAGTTTAATAGGTTACTCAGGTTGTATATCATCACAAATCCTTCCCTTTGTAGAACCTTGCCTTTGTCCTCACAAACTCGAACTCTGAAAAAAACAATGACCACGCTGTAACAAAATTGCTGCTTGTCCGCCGATTCGTTAGCAACAAAGTCAAGTTGATTGACCTTAAACCCCACATCTAACCTCGGTACCTACACGCACTACAGGATTGCCAAACTAGATTTGAATAAATGTAAAACAGGCGCGTTCCCAGGAGTATGATCAGAAACTTGAAGATGGATGGAATGGGTAGGTTTCATAGCTTTTAAAATAAAAATGCAGCGGTCCTAGTGGAAAAACTCTCAGGTCTAGCAGCCTGCTTTGTGAATGCCATTGCGGTGACTTCTCATCGTTTGCATGTCACATGCCCTTTGCATCCAAGCAAGCATTACACAAGTACCTTCTGACAGGTCTTTTAGCGATTACCAAGAGGTATGTAATACCCTGAATTCTTAAAAAATGACCATGTGGCATGGAGACCCCCTATAACAAACCCTAAGAGGTATGTGGGTTCCCTTTAAAAATTACCCAGAAGAACATGGTACTTTTCAATTGCACCAAGAAAAGGGCAATGTAAATCAGTAAATTACAGGCCTATAAATTAAACGATAGTTATTCCAGAAATCAAAATATTTTACAGTATTTATAAATATCGAGAATTTACGGTAATTTATGTTTGTGAATTAGGTGAATTAGGAATTAGGTCTCTTCCTTAAAGTACTGCTATTTATGGAAATACAGCCAAACTTTAAATAAATGGTAGGATACCTATCAGAATTGTAGGTAAGTACACTACCTTGTATTGTGGCAACTTAAATGCATTAAAAATCTATTATGTCTTCCATATTTTTTTTGGTTTTATCATACATTTCTCAAATTCTTTCAATCTCCAAGCGCTTACCTTTCAAAATCAGCTATTATTTTGTACATTACCATGTTGTAAATTTCAATTACTGGTCATTTCATAGCCAAGAGATATGTGATTCCCATGGTGTTACCCTTTAGGAATGAAGCAGTTTCACGGTTTCAGAAAGATATTTCCCAGAGAATTTGACACCTCAAACCTGGGATTTGAAACGGAACCAGAATCTCTAAATAAAATTCAAGTCCCTACCGGAACCCTAATCCAACAATAAAAACAAAAAAAAATGGTTATTTACGGTTCCATAAAGGTTTTATGTCAGTATAAAATACAGACTATTTGCTTAATGGACGACTAGTGATAAAGGAATTCCAGAGTCAATCAACGTTGGGGGACAATGCTTTTCTTATGGCGTTAAA
>QKMV01003993.1:0-10701 GCA_003287335.1 Lednia tumana
AAGCCAGTTAGATTCTCGTGGAGGTAAGCTAAATTTGGTGACTCTGCCACTTATAGTTTAGCTCCAGTAATTAAAATAAACTGCAAATCTGATGTGTTTTTTAACCTGCCCCTCCCCCCACCTTAAACAAAGTTGGTGATAAAAAAAAGTTGATAAAGTAGTGTCAACGAGCAGTGAAACAAAAATTACGAGTTTTTTAATTCTGTAGACTCATGTCTCCTTGCTAATCGTAACACTAGTTTTCAAGAATACTGTTTAACACTACTCAGTATTACAGTTTACACAGTTTCAATTAGTTTTTTGATTACGTGTTGCAGTAAAGCTGAGAAGAGGGAAAGTCAAATTCAGTGAAGTTGACATGTGGGTCGATTGTTTCAACGGGTTTGCGCTGAGTCGATGCGACGTTTGGTCCTAAAAAACGACGCGACCAGGGTAGCGATCCAAAACTTTTCCAACGTTTCGTAAACTATCTGTTTTCTACTTCAGGGGCAAAACGCTTCAAAAGGTCAGCATATAAATAGGTGGTCGGGGTGTTTGGTACGCTGGAAAAGTGAGATCGATTAGTTTTATCAAATAGCTAGATACAAAAAGATAGACACATCGAAAGATTAGATTCTATTTAATAGTATAGAATTAAGAGGACACGGTGTGTTTTATTTAGATGCAGGGTCGGCTATAACTTTTTTAATATGTTTGCATATACTTTTTAGGCGCTTTGCTCGGATTTTTTGTGGTTCTTTTGCCACATTGTCGGTTTTTTTCCTGGAGAGTAGGTACGTTTACGAGTCGTTGTGAAAGTTTTAGTTGATTTCAAGTTTTTAGTATCTAACCCCAGTTTCTAAATCAGTTTTTTTGGAAACTAGTTCTAAGATTATGAGAAAGATATGAGTCTTAAGAATTTTATAATCTCGATTTGAATTAGTTTAAACTTTAAGCCCGAAACATGAAGAAGAAAACGCTAACGTCAACGTAAACGTGAACGTTAGCGTCGTTAACGCTAACGTCAAGGATTAAACATTTCAAGCCAAATACACGGCTAGTAATAATTTTAAGAATATTAAAATCACTTCAAAATACCTGCTTACTCGAGGACTCGGACCCCGGACCTTTTGCTTACCGGGCAAATACAAAAGCATGTATTTTTGAAGTGATTTTAATATTCTTAAAACTCTAACGTGTTCAAAGTGGCGTTGTTTTAATTTTTCTGCGGAAATTAACGCAAATTTTAAAAGCAAACGCTTATAATTCCGCCTACAAATGTTTAAGAGCTCTAACGGCTAACGGCTGGGAACGGACACGAATCGAATACGCCGTGGCCGGTCTCGCAAATCATATCGCGATGCCAATAAATCATCATCGCTGTCGACGTTAGATTTGATTGTTGAATCGTTCCCATGGTGACCGGCTCGACGTCAGACCCAGTGACACATAACAATCACGTCACGTTTCAGTTTCGACTTCGCTCACATCCCGTTCCGAGAAAGTGCGCAAGCGTCATCAACGCTCCTGCTCGCCCCGTTAAAGGGGCGTCAGCCCTCTGAAATTAAATTCTCATATAGACTTGAATACATAATGCCAGCCGAAAATTACCTTTCAAAAAATTCCTTGGAAATTCTATGAATGTATAAATTATTTAAGATTTTGGTCAGAGCGCGCGCGGCGACTCGATTGACGCGAAAATAGCCCAGGAATGTGCGTAAAATCGACACATTCCTTCTGTAATCACCCGACTGTGGCTGAACTAAGCTACCTGTTACAGAGCCTATTTTTTATTGAACGAAGGAAAGATGAACGAACAAGTCAGCAATCCACAATACTTGCGGGACCAAAATTACTGCTACAGTCTAATTTTTGAAAGTAAGCCCCGAATAGAACCATAGAATAATGCTACCAAGAACTACAACGCTTATGGGAGAATGTCTACGCGAAAAAAAAAAAAAAGACGTGTGAAAACACAACCACGGTGAGTTATGTTTTGGAAACATCCGATTATATGCTGGGAGTGAGTGAGGCAGGAGGTTTAAGAGAGAGAGAGAGAGAGAGGGATGAAAGTGAAACATAACTCACCGTGGTTGTGTTTTCTCCCGTATTTTTTTTTTCGCGTAGACTTTTTAACATGGGAGTTGTAGTTTGTGGTAGCCCTTTTTCTATGATAGAACCTTCTGTATTGCAATTTTGTTCCTTTAGCTCTTATGGATGAACATCAATTGAGAGGGCCCTGGAAGTGATTATCGTACAAAATTTTTAGTACAGTCGCTCAACTTGTCGACAAATTCCCCGTGTGATTTCTTAGGGGAGATTTCGACTGGAGCACCCCGGCTGAAAAATGGCATGCTTGATCATTTTCCTCTGGCTTGTATAGAAGCAAAAATAGTTCTGTGTGCCTCTATATTGCTAATAGACAACATTAAAAAAGGATTAGTCCAGAGTCAATAAGGACTTTTAAAAATGCAAACCTATAAGAAAAGCATTACACACACGATTTTAATCGTCTCTGGAATGACTTTTTGAATGTGGTCTTCTGACGAACGTGTAGAAGTTTTGGTATTTTAATTTCGGGTGTTAAAGCTCCTTGAACAATTTCCCCATGTCGCATCATGACGCTTACGTCTCACGTGCTCGTGTTGCTTGCAGACTCGCGGGACTCGGGGCTATGAACACGTCGAGGAGCCCGACGACGTGCCGTGGAAGGTGCCGAACACTTCGCCACGTTGCTGGCGCCACAAGCGAGTCGCGGAAGAAATAAGGAGCGCACAAGCTCGTCGCTTCAAACGCAGTATTCGGCCGCCGAGAGTGCAATCTAGATGATAAGTTATTGAGTAGCCTTTAGGAAGGACCAACGGCCAAGCGTGAATCTGTCAACTGGGGAGACAGGACATTTTTTCATGGATGTGCTGCAACCAAATTTTCACGTTTTTGTGTCGTATTTGACGCGCATTCGCGTGCTGTTCTCGCGTCGATCGAGTCGCCTCGCGCGATGACCGAACTGGAATGATTTCATGATGTAGATCAGTTTTCTTACCCAGTTTTCTTACCTTCAAAGTTGTCGTGAAATTTTTCTACTTTAACTATGTGGGTGAGTAAATTACGCGCGATTTGAAACGCCAAAAAGCATTGTACACGAAGAAGTAGCACAAATGTCAATCTCAAAAAGTTCATTTCTCCTTATTGTTAGGGTAGACAGTGTCTACCTTGTCTCCCCTGACGCTTCGCCACTGGTTAGGATATAGATAAGTGTAAAGATTTCGCAAATCTTCCAAGCATGGGAGTAGCAGCGAATGTATTGAATCTCAACAAAGTATGACATATTGTCAAACCCGCAACTGTGATGCCATCAAATCATTTACACACGGCTGGCTCGTGCAATATAAATAGTTTTAACGACGATCTTTTCCGATCGATAAATAACGATGTATTTTTTTTTTCATATCATAGCTTTAGTGATAGATTTATAACGAACTGTTTTATTTTTGTTTTTTTGTTTTGGTTTTCTACCATTGAATGTTGGTCTTCGAGTAGTCCATATAGGATCGATATCAAGACCGATTAGTCCAGAGTCTCGGAACCTGTGTTTAGGCCGAGTAATTTCACATCTGCTATTACACTGTCGGTGTATTTATTCGAACCCATGTATAGAGCGCAGATGATTAAAGTAACACATAAATTATGAAAGGATGTAATTTCGTTTACGCTTCGAACAGCGAGCAGCGGAGAGCGAGATGGCAACAAAGTTTCGTTTCTAATAATTGGCAGAGACGAGTTGAAAAAATTAATTAGAGTATAGCAACCCTTTCCAAACTGTGTCTGCACAGAATCGCAGCAACCGTTCGTGTTTACTCTGACTCGGGAGATCTCGTACGGGCTGGAGAACTGTGCAAACATCGACGTTGAGATTTCAACTTGAGATTTGAGACCGGTGAACTTTGCAGAGATCGGAATTGAGATTGAAATGTCGAACTATCAAATAACATCTCTTGAGTCCCAACAGAGAATGAAAGTTGGGGCCATTTCTTCACTGGCTTGTTAAAAAATCCAACCGAACCGTTATCTTGCTGTTGCCATGGCTACTTATAATCAGATGCCTTCATTTCATGTTGACGTATTGTTAAATTCTTACCAGACCACCGGAAAAACCGGCCGTTAAAATGGGAATGGTCGTTTTTGGTGAAACATACTTGTTTCGCCGAAATGAGGCTTTCTAGATAAGGACTACTAGGAAGTGTCAGATAAAAGGGAAACGAAACGGGGAAAAAGTGCCACCTATCCTAGGAGAAACCTTAACTACCCAGCGAAGCGAGAGGGACGTGTGCCGATTAGCTCAGCTAGAAGAGCACTCGACCGGCACTCGAGGGGTCTCGGGTTCAATTCCTGGATCATAGGCACGTTTTTCCCGTTTCGCTTCCCTTCCATGCTTACTAAATGTGAGAAAAAAAAAAGTCTTGTTCACAATTTGAAGGATAAAACTCAAACTTTGTCATCTTTTAAGACATTTCTTCGCCTTTCGTCAGATTTCTGCCAAACCATTCGCGCACCAAAACGCCTGTACATCTCTCACCTGACATTACCTGTCACAAAGCAGTCGCAGCCGTCAAGTGTTTTCTTAGGCCAAAGCGGTAGCCCCCACGCATTAGCTGTCCGATCACACGCACTCGCACGTCTCATTGTCTTGGCTGCGATCATGCGTGCGTTCGTGCGTGCGTGTACGCACATGTGTGTACGCACGTTGGCGTCATGCGTCTTGTTCGTCGTCTAACGGTATCCACGCGGAGCCTGTCAAAACCGGACATGGCTACCACGTCTGATTGGTATGCGCTGTCGACTTGCGATGACCACCGTATGAGATGTCATCTCTCTCACAGCCCAACATCCGTTATGGTGAGATTCAAGTGCGTCTGTACAACTAATTCCGCTTACAAACTCGATTTGTTTAACAACAATGCCAAATAGTCTTAATCCAGAGTCAGTAGGGTCTAATTACAAACGTATATACATCAGAAATGCATTACGAAACCAATTATAATCGCCTATGGGTCGGAATTTTGGAGATGGTCTATTACCTACACTCTATTCACTGGAAGAGCATACTTTTCCGCCAGGGGCGAAGAAAGCCACTGAAACTTCTCAGCATTGCGTAAAGTGTGCTCTTCACTTTTTCAAGGGTCCTTATACCGCTGAAGTCTCCTATGTACATAATGTCGGTGAAAAACCCCAATAATTTGTAAATGGCTGGCTGACTAGCTGGCTGGCTCCCTCGTAACGTCACTGAGCGTTATACTGAGCGACGTAGTGAGGGAATATATGCTAGAGGGATGATCGCCAGGCGGCTTCTTGTGGAAAATAGACGTACTATAGACGAATTCAATGACGCCGTCGTTATTCGATCCAAACGGGCTATTACAGGGTCAATAAGTACGATTCAAATACGTTTGGCAATGCATCTTTTACGGGGTTACGTTTTTATTTGTCAGTTATCGACTCTGCAACAGCAATCACGAAAACGGACCGTTGTGTCAACTCGGCGCCAAACCACCGCCCCGTCGATCGCAAACAATCAGCGATTGATCTGACGCCACCTCCGATGTCGTCCATGGCAGGACACCGACACAGATAAGATCCGGTATCCTTGTAGCCTCTTATAAGGGAGAAGATGGCCTCTCGGCGGCGACCTTCTGTAGCAGCCGGGCACCGAACCAGAGACCCCATGGAGCGTTTGTCTCGAACATGTGCCCACCCGAGAGCAGTCCGTTTCTACTCGGCTGCTTACGTGTTTTTTTTTCCTGTTTGTTTTTGTTTTACCATCTCGGCTACTGTTGTGGTGCCGAGCGGAGAGATATTGCCAGTGCAGTCACCGTGTCATAGGTCCGTTGGATAAACTATTCTCAGCACCGAGAGCACTGCATATACATACCTTTTGTTCCGATCGGTGATTTATTAGTATTTGCATCTGCAGACTAGCAACAGAGCTCGCGCTAGAACAGCCTGCGTATTTATATATATCAGAGAGACTACCATCCAGGGGTTACAAGATAAACCAGTTTCAGAACGAGCCAATAATGTCTCATTTCTTTTGTTTCGCTGGTCGCTTTTTTCCGCGCGGCGTTACAATTCTTGTATTAATCGGTCGTTTAGATTTAATTACCTTCTGCACATTTCAGTGCAAACTGCTCGTTGGCGTTCGACAGCGCCTCTCGAGGTCACGCGGACACGAAACTGCGGGGCGAACGTTGAATGCTAACTGGGTCGCCTCGCCACGGGAATTTATCGAATTGCGTCGCGTTGTTCCAGAACTTGCTTGGCAAAGTCGAGAAAAAAACCTTCGGTTTCTTATTGTGGCAGATAACGCGATCTTGGGTTGTTTTCTTGCTGTCGATAGCTAGTGTTGTCGATTGTTGTGAATGGTTGCCAAATGGAACAAATGAGGTTTTCGAGCAGCTGCAAAGTGACCCTTCGAGCAGCTATATCAACGTCGAGAGAAAATTCTTAGCATCGTAGCTGGTTCTCTCAAAATTCGGAAATCTCATCTAAAATTTTTGTTTCTTGTTACTGTTCTGCTTATAATTCAACCCAGAACGTTTTTTTCTTTATCTTTTAAGTTATGTCACTTAAAAAACCGGCATTTATTTGGTTCCTCAAAAAAGCCCTACTTTCGTCCATAGGCAAGTGACGTCATATAATTTTTGCGATTTGCTGTTGACATGGTGTCAGTATCAAGATTTCTATTGGCGCGATTTGGTATCAGGTAGGCGTGTGTAGGCAACTGACGTCACTTCACGTTTTCAGTAGCTGTTGAAATTCTGACCAATTCTGATTTTTCGAAGTGAAATAACTGCGCCAAAATATTACGTGCGAGAAAAATAAAACTACGTTTGTGCTTCATGAACAACTCCTGCTAAAATCAAATAGAATGCACTCTGGACTTGAAGAGACTTGCCAATTGGCATCACAACGGGCAACAAAAAAAACATGTCGTCACTAATTTTCTAGCTTGCACCGCAAGCTGACACCAAAAATTCGTTCACCAGATCTCGAAAGTCCTGCGACAGCGACCAAAATCGCGCGATCCGTAACTTCTGCAGCCAAAGTCTCCGCGAATATCCACCTTGTCCACCCCTGCCGCGCAACATGCACCGGACCGATCCGATGCAGTTTCTGGATGCGCGACTATTGCATTTATGTTGCATTTATGTTGCATTTATGTCGCATTTATGTACTCCTCTGCAGCGAGAGTCACGAATGTTGGCTCGATATTAGACCGGCCGTGATTCAACTCTCGCGGGGCCAACGGCTGTCGATGCCATTGGTAACCGTGGTAACCCTGGAAACCGAGCGGGGACGACAAAACAAATGGCGGGGCGATAACTCGCTGCGCGGATTTGCACAAATATGACGCACGTTTATTGGAATTAGGCGCCGACGTCGGCGATGAGGCGAGTGGGTGGTCGATGGCTGCCGCCGATCGCCGCGCAGCGCGCAGCGAAATTCACCACAAACCACGGGAAAGTTGGAAACTGGGACTAGATTTGACGAGAATTACAAATTTAAAGCCTAATACACGGCTAGTCGCGGCTAGTCTTAATACTAGCCATGTATTTGGCTTTAAATTTGTAATCCTTGTCATCTCAGCGTATCCCACGTAATTGGGAGTTAGTCGAGTTGGTTTAGAGTGTAATGCAGCATAGCATCATTTGTATTATATTATATTATATTAGCATTGCTTGTTCTAGTGCGACCTTTGAAACATGTCAAAGCCTCTTGGTTCAAATTCTCCTTGCGAGATCTACCATTCGCATGGATTAAAATCACTTCCGAAATATCGTACCTTGCTTAGCTCAGTTGGTGGAGCAATTGCAATGAAAGCAAAAGGTCCGGGGTTCGAGTCCTCGAGTAGGCAGGTATTTTTGAAGTGATTTTAATATCGTCTGAGGGCTAGATTTACGTCAACGTCCAAACGAAGTCGATTTTCCCATCATTTCTCTCAATAAAACACCAAAAATATCCTAGTTTCCAGACATTTTCAGTCGGATTTCTCTTTTTTAATCACAGCTTTGCTCAATTTTCAGAATTTTAAAGATTTTTTCGGCATTTTACCTCAAACACTGCTAGTTTTTTGCACATTCCAACGTTATTCTTACTGCCCTCTCCACTGGAACCCCTAAAACGGTCAACATAACCGTCAGATGCTAAAATTTGATGTAAACAGTCCGGCTCTCGCTGCTCAACCAGTATCCTCCAGTATCCTCCAGTATCAACCAGTATCGCTCTCAACCAGTATCGGCTCTGACTTCTGCATGTTGTTTTTAGCCCATCCAGTAACCAGTCACACATAACCTGAAAACTTGACTTTACTGGATGGAAGCTTTAAACAGTAAGTGAAGGATGGAACGAACGTGAAGAGGACAAAATGTACAAGAGATCCGAGACACGAACCCGGGATCTCTTGATTACCAATCGAGTGCCCTACCACTGAGTTAACCGGGAACAAGTTTACGACGCCTCGCCGGGTAAGGTTAGGGGTCTCCGAACCCTTCCGTCACCGTACTGGCGAGGCATGGCGAATGTATGCCCGATTAGCTCAGCGGTAGAGCACTCGACTGGCAATCGAGCAGTCCCTGATTCGTATCCCGACTGCAGATTTTTCCTGCTTCGCTTTCCTACCGAACAATTTGGGGTCAATGAACCGTTCCCGCAATCAAATCGGTTTTCGTCGCGATCTCGTCCCCCTTCTTTTCCTCGTCTCTCGAGAGCTGATTTCGTCGCCCGGGCCGGGCCGGGCCGGCTGTCGATTGTTTGTCGTCGAAGTGCGATGGGATTAAGACATGAGGATTAGCCTCCCGGTTCGGGCAACGAGAGTGTCGCGTTTGTTGTCAAGCACGCGCGGGTGGTCCACACCTCACATGACGACATGACGACATGACGAAATGACGACACGCACGCCACTGATTGGACGGTTTGGGCTAATGGCGATCGTTATCTCGCGATGGCTCGAAAAGCAGCTTTCGGGCCACCTGGAGGCTTCATACGAAACTAAGCGTTAGATATCGGTGACACTTTTAACGTGAAATGCGTTAGGTTCAAGTCTATCCGCACTAGTTTTGAAAAAAAAAATCACAAACTGTGGTGGAATGCTGAGAAAAGGGTGTCCTTCACTACTTCGTGGGTAAAATCACGTCTGGCAGAAGCCGAAAGGCCTGCAGAAGTAAAGAGCATATTTTATTCTCAAATCTCATGTCAAGCTCCCAATCTTAGCACTTGTTCTCCACTTCTCTGAAAGATTCCCGGTTCTCCGAGAGGTTTCTGGTGCTCTGAAAGGTTTCGGGTTCTCTGACAAGTTCCCGGCTCTCTGACAAGTTCCCGGTTCTCTGACAAGTTCCCGGCTCTCTGAAAGGTTCCCGGTTCTCTTCGTGATTTCTGCGCACGTACATGTCCGTGCATGTCCAAGGCTTGAGATAAAGTGCAGGTCGATTTTTGGTGCGCTCGGTAATTTGTTCGACGAAATATTTATATAGCTTTTCAAAGATTTTTTTAAAGAGAGTATTTAAGTGCCATTATCTAAAATGTTTTTGTATTTTCTAGTAATATCGTGTCGAGTAATTATGAGAGCTGTTATAAACTTTGTACATATTTACGATGGTTTGTAAATATTTTTTAGCGAAAACTGTATTATGTAAAGTCGAGAGATATTTTTATTAATTATAGCTATGATAGTATTAGTGTATTTGATGAGAAGGCGATATAGATATGTTTATTGTATAGTGCAAGTATTTATTGTACAGAAGACGGACTAAAGCTATGAATTGTAAGCTTTTGCCGTTTGCCAAAATCCCTCCGTACAGCCTAGCTGTTGTTGATGATGTTCTATAACTCGATCATCACGATGATGACGATGACGATGAAGACAATGATGATAATAATGATTATGATAATGTTTCAGTGACGCGTTACCCGTTTGTTATACTAGCTTTAATTGCATATGTTGTATACGTTGTGGACATGGGTTAAGGGTCTCTTTTGTACGTACGCAGTTTTGGAAAGAAAGAAAAAACAATATTAAAAATATGAATACGAACTGTTTTGCGTCTCGTTCTCCCTACACCTCTCCTCACATTCTAATGTACCTACAGTCTATCCAACCTCGGATTGAGGATGTCGGAGGGCGAGAAGCAGGTATGTAAACTTTATTGCAACCCAAAGTTTCAACCCTTGAGAAAGAGGGTACACTCTTCACTCGTTCCATTAGCTCACTTTTTAAACAAAAGAGAAGCAATTTAATTTTTGAAATAAGTATCAAGTTTGCTTAATAAAAGTTCTCAGCAGTGAAACCCATTTACTAACAGTTTTTTTGAAAACTTAAGCTGAAATTAGGTAGAAGACATAAGTCTTAAGAATTTAATACAGTATTAGGTATTGATGAAGTGATTTTTATACTCTTCAAATTAATACTAGCCGTGTATTTGGCATTAAATTGGTAATACTTGTCAAGTAGCTAGTGATCTTTTCCAGAAATAGCTGGCAAAGTTACGAAGCAAAACCAATGCTAAAAGTTAGGCTAAAAAAGACAAAGTGGCTCAGGAGAGAGGTTGAAGGTTTAGAAGTTAGTACAGCAGCTTCACTCCCACTGCCATCGACCTCTCGACAGTACGGATTAGTGGAGAAATCCCATGCTGTTCGAGTTGTACCGTCCTTCGGAAGGGACGTTAAGCG
>QKMV01003994.1:0-10700 GCA_003287335.1 Lednia tumana
GAACCTAACAGGGAAGAGGGGAAACCCGGTGCCGGCACGTAGCCTACTCCTATCGAAAAGCACCAAGGGGACCACCGTTTAACGTCCCTTCCGAAAGATGGTACAACTCGAACAGCATGGGATTCCTCCACTAATCCGTACTGTCGAGAGGTGGATTGCAAGGGGATATTTATTTGTTTGCAGAATAGAATAGGTCGTCTTTACTTACATCAAAAACACTCGTTAATTATGGACCATCCTGCGCATTAGAATTCTGCTTAGTATCTGTACGCTCCTTTATAGAGCGTTACTATATATCACGATGTAAGAAAAGTATTCATTCGCCGGTCGTCAATCAATGAAGCTCCGACTCGTTTCAATTAACTTCACTCTCAATAGATCTACTCATTGATCAAATCAAATTGACTATTTTCGCGCCGCGAATTGGAATTACTAGAAATAGCTTTGAACGCGAAACACTAGCGTTTCCCAGTTGCCACTTTATTAATTGCTTTCTATTTCAAATCGTTATACAGGATAGTACAATCGTTTAGATTTGTTCTCCCGGGGTTCGAAACTAAATTCCAGAAACCGGTAAAACACAAATAGGATTGACTTTTGTGAGCATCATTTGAGCAATCAAAATCCTGATGAAATGGAACAAGCGCGAGTAGCGACGAAGTAATTAACAAACTTGATGAGTCGACGATTTCGAGGATTTCGAGTCGATCGCAGTTGCGATATCAGGTTTCAGGACGAACTTCAGCGGTGGAGCGGAGACCGAAGCCTCCCTCGCCAGGCATGTGAGGGCCCCTTGAACGGGGGGGGGGGGGGGGGGGGGGGCTGTACTTGCACTTGGCCGGCCTGTACTTGGTCTTGAATAACAACATATTGCAGTTAAGTGTCCACACGTGGAACACAAAATCACTTTTACGTGCGCACTGATTATTCTGGAGAAATGGCTATTATTTTTCCAACTGAAAGTACGCCTGTGGGAGATAACACAGCAATGATCATCATACTATACGTTGAGTTCTACAAAATAGGCTCTCTAGCCATACCTTCTTGTCTTAGCTGGCATCAGTATGTCCTCCCAGTAGATTGTGTACACACTAAGCAGTAAATAGAGAGTTCACGCTCCATTTACTGGGAGAGCATACTTTTCCGCCAGGAGCGCTGGTGGCAGTCAACACAGGAAGGTATGGCTAGAGAGCTTATATTGTGGGTGTAACGCAGATTGCTCTCTCACTGTATACTATAGATCCGTACATCTTATTACAAGCAAGCTCTATTTATTACAAAAAACACAGGAAAAAGCTTGAAATTGAGTTCATCTCAAAAATTTGCTTGCGGCGCTGACGTGTAATTGACATGCCAGGGATTTGAGTTTTTTTTTTTAAGCCATGGACATATTTTGCTGGGCTCCAATTTAATCTTGCACTGGGTCGGGGGGTCGGGGGGTGCACTTCGCCACAGGCCGAACGCGATTGTTTACTATTTTTAACCGCTTGTGCGAAAGATTGCGTCACGAGAGCTTTTATACCATTGTACAATTAGGCTGTTGCATTCACACTATTTGTTTCAAATGTGTTTACGAAATCGTATCCGCCACGAACAGCCACGTGTTCACCGCGTTCGCATCTCGCCGAAGTGATTGTTTGTGAGCAGCAGCGCCGAAGGTGGTGCAATCTTTCGGATGGTGCTTTCGCTAGAGACCAAGAGGAAATGATGAACTGGCACAATTTTATGTTTCCACGTGCGTGGCCTGTAATGCCGGTTCCGTCGGTTCGATCGGCTCTTGACCGCTGGCCGGTAGCAGTGGCGTAGCTCGATGTTTCAGATCCCCGGAGAAAAACTTACAATAAGGCCCCCCCCCCCTTCCCCAGTGGCGTAGCTAGGTGTGTACCAACCCTATAACCTATGGGTCTCTTGGAAAAACCGCGACGGCTTTTCAAAAAAAAACTGTTAGTAAATGGATTTAACTGCTGAGAACTTATAACAGAACTGGCCACTGGCCGCCTATTCTTCTATGTTTTGTTAGAAATTCTCAGCAGTTAAACCCATGAACTAGCAGTTTTTTTGAAAACTAGTGCTGAGATTAGGCAGAAGACATGAGCCTTAAGAATTTAACCGTGAAGGCTATTTAAGCTATTTTGTATAAGCCAGTGCTAATTTTCACCCTAAGGTTAGGTCCCAATGTTTATCACTTTTACTTCTTTTTACTTCAGTTAATGTACATTTGAATTGATTAAAACAGACGTGTAGGTGGCAAAAAGAGATTACAAACTAAATATCATGTGCGTTTCGGACGTAGGAGATTTGTGCAAGATATTCTCGGCACGCTAGGCTAGGGTGGGAAGCTGATGAGAAATTGGCTGTAGATGTGGAAGATGGCTATGCTGCGATTCGGCTGCACGAGTATAGTGGCCACTGGCCGGCTATCCCTCTGTGTTGAATGATAGGGGGATTGGCGGCCATTGTACCCTATAGGCAAGCTGAACTTCAGTGTAGGCTATTTAGGTACCGTTCTTACACGTGTATTCGACCAGCCGGCCTGGCAACAGTCTGGCAAGGTCGGAAAGATTATATCATTGCATCAGAAAATATCACGCACCATTTTTCATCAAGTTGCCTGCCAAAAAAGAGATCAACGACGGCGGCTTGCCAAGGAAATAATTTGTATACTATGTGACAATAAACAAATCAGAGCGTAAAAGTTTGAAAGTGGAGCGTGCGCGAGTGCCTTATATACATTCTAAAGGCAGGCTGAATTTCCGCTCTTCTTGGCAAACAGGATTAAAATATAAATAACAGACTATTTCTTATAAGCAATTTCAACCCTGGTCGACAGTCCCATAGGCTTTCTTGCACATATCTTGAAGCCTATACAGGCTATTTATTATCAGCTCTCCACCCTAGCCTACGGTACCAGATGCTTTTTTGCATAAACCATGAATTGACTACAGTCTATATAATCAGATACATTCCAGTTTCCACCCTAGACTAGGGTCCCTAAGCTTTCTTGCACACACCTGGAAGACTATGATTTAAAAAATTTTAACTTCATTTACAATTAAGCAATTTAACCGTGTGCAATCACATAATTTTTTTAAATTTAGTGAATATTATTCAAAAATATCTTCAGGACTTCCAAGCTTAATAGTGATAGACTGTATCTTCAGGACTTGGGAAGCTAATGTCGGACAGACTGTATCTTCAGGACTGCTAATAAGATAATGGGTGATAAACTGTCTTCATGACTGCTGGTAAGCTTATTTGGGATAGACTGTATCCTCAGGACTACCATTAACTGCTAATGTGTGATAAACTGTATCTTCAGGAATCAGGACTGCCACGGTATGCTAATGTGGAATGGACTGTAGACAGGCTCAAATCCCCGCTCTTCTTGGCAAACGAGTCCGGGATTAAAATTTAAATAACATACGTGAATGAAATTGTGTTTTAAAACAGGAGGCAGTCGCGCGTTGATTTACGGATAGTTACAGTGTGATAAACCGTCTAAGGTCTTGTCTTCTACGCGAAGACGCTGAACTAGTTGCGAGCGTAGTCTCGGCAACATGGCTGGTTGTAATTGATTGCATTTCATTGATTATGTGGTGTTCAACGACGCACTCGACTCTTCGCCGAATGGCATTGGTCACATGGCATCGGTGATCGATAGAGTGATGATGAACCTAACAGGGAGGAGGGAAACCCGGTGCCGGCACGTAGCCTGCGTGAAACGCCGCTTAACGTCCCTTACGGAGGACGGTACAACTCGAACAGTGCAGATTCCTACACTAATACGTGCTGTCGAGCGGTTGATGGCCAGGGGAGTGAAGCTGCTGAACTAGTTTCAAACCCTCCAACCTCTCTCTCGAGCAGTACTGGGTCCTGGGATCGCTAAGGGCTTGAAATATCAACAACTAAGACTGCGTGCGCCGAGAGTCAAGTGCATGTAAAAAATTATCAATCGTGATTTCCGTGGAGTCGACTGCACCACATTGTTGAATATAAACTTAAGTATTAACTTCTCATAGATTCACGTTTGAACACCTTGCACAAATATAAAACTAAGTTTTAAGAATATTAAAATCACTTTAAAAATACGTGCTTACTCGAGGTACCTTGCTTAGCTCAGTGGTAGAGCATTTGCCCGGTAAGCAAAAGGTTCGGGGTTCAAGTCCTCGAGTAAGCAGGTATTTTTGAAGTGAATTTAATATTCTTAAAATTATAACTAGCCGTGTATTAGGCGTTAAAAGTTTATTCCTTGTTAAAACTAAGTTTATTTCAAGATTCATAAGCTGGTGAAGCATAACATAAATCACGTGTGAATCGTTTGGCGGTGTTTTCCAGAGCCATTTGTTAGGATATGGCCCGATGTGCTGGGCGGTTTTGCTAAGTCGATGAGGATTTTGGCGTTGAGATTTTTGATTTCCTGAGGTTTGATGAGCACTTCACTCCTCAAGATGGTGGAGCGAACTCCGTCGAAACGTGGAGACCTGAGGTCCCTTTTAGGACCAAAAATCTCAGCGACTCGGAGCTAAACTGTGAACACATCGAACCACACTACGGAATGCCGACAGCACTGCTGAGAAATGGCCGAATTAGACTTGATATTTCACCAAATTGAGACCTTGCTTAAAACCAATGAAGTGCAGAGGCGACGACAAAAAGTTTGAAAAAAATTACTTGGCTCCTTTTTCCTGGAAGCTCTTCATTGTATGCTTGCTCGCTTGGTGCAAATTATTGGCGTATTTTTTAAACGAAATTTCTTTCGATACTCTCGAATAATTAAGTTGTAACTCATAGATATTATATTGACAGGTTACAGTTAGAAACTTACTAAATAACATTAATTTATTAACATCTTTAAAAAAGCAGTTATTTTGACCTGCCAAATAACAGGCGCTCTAGCCATAGTTTGCCAAAAACGATGAACCAAGCGGAAACTCTGCTCGAATTGCAGTTTATTGCCAAATATCTGGTCACCGGCATAGCAGATTATAAATAATTCATCGAAGTCAGATATAGGTCCACCACTAGCAGCGTGTCCTATATCAGTGGAGTAGTGTGGAAACGTATTATGTGCACGTGCCAATGCAATTGATAATAATAACCTGTATTTCACCACCAATTTGCAACGAGGACAGTTTGTAACGCAGTCATCTCGTCTCGTGGTTAGCGTTCATTGACGTCCGGCGAACATAATTTATTTGCATGGCTTTCTATGGGTCTTCTTTTCGTTATACTTCATAGTTCGTTCATTTGCATGATGATTACATGGTGGGCGTACTTGGCTACCTCGATCTCCGGTGACACCTCGGAAAAAAGCACTATAGGTAGAGCATTTATTGGTCACCTGTGTTTTCGGTCACCTGTGTTTTCGGTCACCTGTGTTTTCGGTCACCTGTGTTTTCGGTCACTTGTGTTTTCGGTCACCTGTTTCGGAGAAAATGCAACCCGATTTGTAGTTTCTTTTAATTACTGCAGTCGAACTGCGAGTGGCAGAGACACCAAACTTGGTTGATTCCACAGAGAATTCCACTGGCTTTCCGACAAAACGTATTTTAAATTTTTTTTCTCTTTACTTTTTGTTAAACTTAGCATTCTGGTGATAATCACTACTTTTAAACTGACATCGTAAGTTTAACAAAAAGTAACGAGAATATAAATTTCGAATTCTTTTAGTCAGAGAGTCAGTTGAATTCTCATATGTATAACAGAGTTAAGTTGGAAATGTATTGTGAGCGTGTTTTCCAAACATGCAAATTAATCATTTCCGATTTACTTTTCTTGCAAGTTGTTCTAGTGTACTTTTCGATTCCTTGTTTTTCTAAATTTTGTGAATGATGAACGTACTCGCAACTGGCTACTAGCCCGCGTTTTTTACTGGAAGAAAAACGCAGAAAAACATGCTCTACAGCCTAACTGGATTTGTGTTTTGATAATTACAGCACAAGAAACTGTATGCCCTACGGATCACGATTTTTTTCTGCTGCTTCCAAGTTTAAAACCAAAGCAAAACCGGAAGCCTTTGATCAGAACAGTAGCAACAGCAACTCCTTCGAGCCACTAGTTAGTCGTTGTATTCAAATCGAAATTCGTCCACTTTTTTGCTGGTCGATGTGTTGCTTAACGATTTGTTCAGACTTGAGATGCATCTGTTATTTAGTAGGTTACCAGCCGTTAGCATGCACGGCTTTCCGCGCTCTAATAACAAGCACTTATGATACAGTGGGGATCACGTGGGCACGTAATGGTCACGTGGTCCGTGGTCCGTGGACCGTTGGTCCTGCCAACCACCCGGCCGCATATTAACACAATGCACATGGATTTGGCACCAGGGCACGAGTTCAAAATGTTACCATCGCCTTGACACGTTTCGGGGCTGTGGACGCTAGTAAATAAACACATGGAAAGTAAACGAGATACTTACACAGAAACTGATGATTTTTTAACGCATGTTGTGTTATTTAATTTTTCGTGTTTCATTTGAAAACTAAGAGAAAAACTAATTTTAGCCACCCGAGGTTGGTAAATTCCACGTGGAAGTGTTTTTTTCTTATCAAACTGCAACGTTGAGGTGGAGGTTACACCATGCTAGGCCCCAGTTGAAATTCAATTGTTCTCTACATGGTATTTACTGTCTTATGTATTGAACCGAAATTGTATTTACAATCTACGGAATGTACAATGGACAATGGAATCAATTACCAATCCAGGTAATTGCATTGCGTTCAACAAGTTTAATGAGAAAACAAAAGTTGCTCTGCGTCAGGGTTGCATACAGGCTTGCAGCCGTTAATTTCTTATCATGACCAATTGGCTGCAGTAATGTTAACGTAACGAGATGTTATTTTCTTAACCAGCTATTGAAATAACTGTGTCCGAATTTAGAGGGAATCCTGCTGTTCGAGTTGTACTGTCCTTCGGAAGGGACGTTAAGCTGTGGTCCCTTTGGTGATTTTCGACAGGAGTAGGCTAGGTGCCGGACCGGGTTTTCCCCTCTTCTCTGTTAGGTTCATCATTACCCTCATCATCATCATATCATTCACCGACGCCATATGATTAATGCCACAGGGCAATAGGTCGAGTGCGCCGTTGCACCAATAATCACCATCACCATCATCATCAGCATCAGCATGGAATTCCTCCACTAATCCGTGCTGTCGAGAGGTTGATGCCAAGGGGAGTGAAGCTGCTACACTAACTGCACACTTTCCAGCCTCTCTCCCGAACAGAAATGGGTCTTGGTATGAATTGTCACCCATCCAACCTTTTTTCCACCGCAATGTTGCTTAGCTTCAGTGTTCTGACGAGAACCGGTGAATCCAACACGCTAAACCGTACGGTCACCCATGACCCAGCACAATGTTGCTTTACTTCGGTGATCTCACTGGAACCGGTGTATCCAGCATGCAAAACAGTTCGGTAGGGGACCTTTCCTCCACAGAAGCAATTTCGTCGGCTTGCTGGGCGGTAGTTCGGTTAAGCACATGGCGTGGTTGCTAGCGCGGTAACCATGCCGCTTAATGACGGGCAAGCAAATGTGTGTACACGTGTAGCCGGAGGGACGATTTGATTAGTCGGGCACTCTCAAGGCCGGCCAGCGAAGCCGACTTCAATAAAACACTGCCACTGTGTGCACAAGCGTGAAGAAGCGCAAATGAAATTGAAATAAAAGTACAAACATTGCCAATTTTCGACAACACGTCGAGACCTGCAATAATAATATTAGAGACATTCATTTTGAAACTATAGCGAAGACGTCTGTTCTTGTTTTCACTGATTTGTATTTGATAATTTTACGGCATTGAAGTGTTGACGCGTTGCCTGCGAATTTTAACTGACGAACTGTCAGTTTGTTTAAAAAAATATCGCATCAGTTTGAATTACCACAGCCTTCGAAAACTAGATATATTTTCTTTGGGATGGAAATTACACCACTTTCAAAATAAACCTTTTGCTGGTGTGCGATTTTTTTCGGTTCTTATTTCGTAGAAAAGTAATTTATTACTTTTTCAAACTGTCAGACTGTCACGACTTGTTTAGTATTATTTTTTTAATAGATCAAGATAGATGTAGGATCTTCTTCTTTTCTTCATATATAGGTAACCCTTCGTGTTTGTATGGTTTCCCGCCTTGGCTTGATATAAACATGAGATAATAAGTTGTTAAAAAAACAGTCTGGCCGGCTACGTCACGAAATCGGTCCAACAGAAGTGTCTGCCTGTGCCACGAGACCTAGATTTTTATATTCAACATAAAGTTAGGCACATGGGAAATGTTGTACATTCTCTCCACTCATCACATGCAACGGTCTGGACTAGTTAAGACCGACAGCTTAAAGGGGCTGTTACCGTCTCAAGTAAAAATTTCGTGTAGCCTTAAATGCATCATAGTAATCTAAAATAGCCTTCCAACAAATACTGTGGAAATTATGTGCATGCATAAAAATTATTTAAATTTCGGTCGGCGCGCGCGGCGACTCGATCGACGCGAACAGGAGTATGCGTGAGATACGTCACATTTATCCAGTTATCACTTGGCTGTGACTTAAAAAAACTGTCTCTTCCAGAGCCAATTATTTTAGAACTTAGGAAAGATGAACTAACGTGTCATCAGTTCCTAATTTTTTTGGACCAAAATTACTCCTAGGTGCACAGGGTCAAAAAATTCCCTGCGTGATTTCTTATGGAAGTTTTTGCCTACAGCACCGCAGCTGAAAAATGCTCTGGTCAACCATTTTTCCTCCAGCCCGTACGGGAGCAAATTCTTTCTTTGTGCCTTTAAATGCCTAACTAGCGACCATTTAAAAGTGAAAGTTTAGGGGGTTACAACCCCTTTAAGACCATGCAATCTTTAGCACCATATTACTTCAACATGTCAATCAATACTTGAGTTCAGCCGTCACATTTAGGAAAGCGCCCACTCCATATCAAAATTTTCTCCAATAATCCACAGACTGTTCACGACAGTATATAACCATGCACATCACTCATAATTCACTACATCTGAAAACCAAGCTTATATAGATTTATGTTACTTGGCAAGAGTTGCAAAAATCGCGAAAGATTCTTGTATAGTCATGTTTTTTGGAGATGATTCGAGAAGATGATAAAAGTGAGCAATTTTGCTAATTCCGTTTTGACTCGTTTTCCCAATGTCTGTCTGGCGAACTTTTGCACCGTGAGCAGAAATCTATTAGACAGCTATGGTGCATGCCCGCTCGCCCTGACTCCAATCCCTTGCTGGTTTCTGTCAGCGGCTCGCCCCTTAGCTGAACTGGTCGAGCCAGATGTTCATTATGAGACCGGGAGATTACAGGACTCACGATGGTTTAGAGAAAGATCAGAATATACAGTTTTTTTTACGAGTTTTAAGCCGTAACCATTTCGATGTTCAGAATTTTTACTTTGACGTAAATTTTTACAATCTAGGTGGATAAAATGTCTTCAAGACTGCTGGTGAACTAATGACGATAAAGACGTGGGGAGATTAGAACATTTTCCACATGGAAAAGCAATTGTTTTCCATAGCTTTTTATCGTAAACAAATGCCTTCTACTGGAAAATGATACTTTCTCATACGGAAAGAGATACAGCATAAGGTTCCAGACCATGTGTCAATAGCGTGGACCGAGTCGACCGGCCACGGACTGCAGGTCTCACCAGCGAGGCACATGGATAATAAATCAACTCGTCTGATATTTTGAAGTTGCCAAGCAAAACGTTCGACCGCCAAATATAATCGTCGTTGCAACTGTGACCTTATTAGCTTTTAGCAAGGAAGCCAAGGACGATAGTGCATCATTCTACTACATGTTATGCATCTTGATATTCAAATTTCAATCGGAGCAAACAAAAACAAGTTCGTGTTGTTTAGACTCTAACTGATAAGTATATTGGTTATTCGTGTGTAAGTAACATGCAAGGTCATCTTATCAGAAACGCCTTTGATGACCGCCATTGATTGTATCATAGTATGCATGAGTTAATTTTATTTCTACACCAGTCAATGGTATACGACTGAGAGGTAAAAAGAGGAAAACTAGAGAGTGAGTAATTATAATTTCCATAGTGTTATCCTTGTCCCGTACCGCGCCAAGTGGTATCGCAACGATTCTCCAGAGAATAGTGGATTGACCTCGCGTTAGGTCTCACCTTTCTTCAACTGTCTTGTCTTTATGAGTACTAGTCGTTCTTGTTACTGTCTCTATTTGTTAGCAGGTATAACTAAGATTAAGAATACAACATTGCAATCGCATTTTGACGATATATACGTTGCGTAACTTTTACACAGTTCAGCCGTTGATAAATGTAACTGCCGCAGGAGGCTGTGCAAGTCGAATCCATCGCACGTCACCGCCATTTTAAAGCCCGCTTTCTCGAAATATGGTCAAAATTTGAAATCGGTCAAGCTGATTTTCCGTGGTATGTTCGGTTCGCCGAGAGAAGATCGGGTCTCTTTTCAGAAGAGCTGCTGCTAGCTAGAATTCAGCGTATCTGGAAGATGATGGGTCGGGGGCTGCGGGGAATCACGTTAACAAACCACGTGAATTGGATAGCCGGCCACCGGGATCGAATACGAGATCTCCCTACATGCTGTAAGACTAGCCCGATGTAACCCTAATACCCTGGCTTTTTTTTTTTTATAATGGTGTTTAACGACGCACTGTATTGACAACTGGCCCTGTGGCACTGGTCTATTGGCGTCGG
>QKMV01003996.1:0-10695 GCA_003287335.1 Lednia tumana
CACTATAGTTTAAAAAAAAACTGTTAATAACTGGGTTAAACTGCTGAAAACTTAACTGAAACTAAACTGCCTAAACTCAACTAAACTAAACTCATATAATAGGCAGTTTAGTGTCAGTTAAGTTTTCAGCAGTTTAACCCAGTTATTAGCAGTTTTTTTTTTAAAATAATTTACATGTTTAGAAGAACAAATACTTTCAGAGTCGCTTGGAGATAATGAAGTTTTTTTCAGGGTATGCGCTCTGGAATGATTAACGTTTGGCTGCCATCTTTAGGATCTGGATAACTGATACCGGGCTTAGGCCAACTAATCTTGCCGGCCTTGGCGGGCCATCCTTGCGCTATAAAAGAAACTTACTTCCTAGGATTTATCAGTCACCCAGATCCTGAAGATGGCAACGTTGGCGAAGGCAAAACGTCGACCATCAGACACTAGGCCCTTTTTAGACCCAAAGGTTAATCACTCTAGAGCGCAACCCGTAAGCAATACTTCATAATACATGCTTGCTGGGATGTTAGCTAATTGAAAAAACATCAAGTGGCATGTCGGCACTGCTTTGTTGCGTTCAATAAATTGAATCCCAAAATTTGACATTGTTTTATATAATATAAGGCAGGTAAAATTAGAATGAAACTGTGCTACTTAACCGGCAATTATAAACTTAATTTAAAAGTTGATATCTATTTTTTAGGGCATTTTCATACAATTTTAGTGTAAAATGGAGACAATCAATCTTTGAAACAAATATTTGAAAAATTGCATATTTATAACTAAATATATATACAACATATCTGCAGATGGCCATGATAGGCGGTCTGAATTTTTATCCTTCGCGGTACGCACTCGGACTGCAGCCTGAGCTACTCACCGCCTGGCCGAACACGTAGAGTAGACCAAGTGCTCCGCCGAACTTGTCTCCCAGCACGTGCGAAACTAGGAAGTAGACCCCGCCACTCTCCATGCGGCAGCGCTCACAGATGCCCACAGCCGATAGAACGGAGATCAGCACTACAGATACGGTCGCTAGCACAATGAGTACAGCGTTGATAACACCCGCCTCCGCCACTATCCAGCCCGAACGCAGGAAGACAATTACACCAAAGATGTTGATCAGGCACGACGTGAACACTCCATCCCACGTACCAAACAGTACCGGCTGCGAGACGAAGAAGTTGGACTTCCACCATGGACTGTCAGCCTACAATCAAAAAAAATCAACAGTTATGTCAGCACACTTTCTGAGCATGGCTGTCATCTGCCACTGAAGTTGGGTAAAAGTGGCGAAGCATGTTACACGCTGATTTTGCAAATAAAAGCCTATTTTCACAATTAGTCACTACTGTTTTTCAATTGTGAATTACTACAACTCTTATTTCATCCTTTTGGGCGAGTAATTTCATGTATTCCGTATTCAAACAGCTGCGCCCTTATTCGCAGCATGGGGCATTAATAGCCGCCAATTCAGCAGTGGGGCTAGGTTGCCAACGCAACATGGTGGGACCACTTCGTTAACATACAAGTGCTTGGGTGGAAGTTGAGTTGCAAATAAGTGCAGTCGAGGATGGAAACCTGCTCAAGCTGGTGAAAGTTGGAGATGAGAATTCATTGCGCTTATGGGGAAACGAGCGTCAGTGTGCTACGCGCTTCTCTACTTTTACCTGAAGTTGCATCGGTCTGTACATCCTTACTTGCACATGCCTCTTAAATGTAATGCACAGTAAAAACAAATCATATCAAATCAGCAGAAGAAAATTGTTTCAGTATGTTACATGACTTATGGCATATTGGTGTTAGTCGCTGTACCAGAGCCAAATGTCTCAATCAGATGGAATACAGCAGTATTAGAATAAAACTAAACCTGAGGATATATTTCTAGAGAAGGTACTACCAACCTGTTCTTCTGCAAACAACTCGTTTGCACCTGATGGTTGATGTCCACCTGAGCCGTAGTCGGTTCCAAAGTCTCCTGAAACTCTTCTCCGACTGGTGTTTTCGGTCCTTGGACTGTTGATTTCATCACGGCTGCCCAATCCAAATCTTTCCCAGTCTACATTCTGCCCTCCTGACCGGCCGTTGAATTTCTCTTGAGACTCCATGGGTTGCTGGTTGCAATCAACGATTTAGTCAAACCTAGCCAATATAAATCCAAGCCAGGTGTATGCTCAGAAATCAGAGTTTCCCTGTAAGAGAAAATACATTATTACAGCAAAATTATGAATCCAACCATAGATTGCTGCTCTATGTTGACAAGGTAGACTTCTCTTCTGCTATTAACCTATACTTCCAAATACTCAAGAAATTTTTGCCTGTGCCATGGGAACACTTACGATAATGATTACTCAAAGCCATGATTCCAGTTAATACAAAGCAGTCTATTATTTTTTCTTTCATATCTGATCGGTGTTAATCACGAGCCTTATCTATTAGATCTCACGTCATTATTATCAATCAGCATCGCAAGACGTATCTGACAACTTTGACTGACAAGTTGTCAGAATGACAACGAACGTCAGGGAAACTCAAACATGCGAACAAATACCGTAAAGGTATTTGATGCGAACGTCAAGAGGGACACTAGCGACACTAACGTAGTGTTGTGAACTATCAGGATTCCGAATTCAACACTGCTACCAACTACTGGAAGTAGAACACTTCATTCACACCCAGCTCACCCACCCACCTGTTGATGTGGCTACAGTGCAAAATATGTGTAATTTAATTGTAAGCATCAGCTGTGTTGGTTGAATTGTCTGCACTTCAAGAGTTCAAACTCGTGTGGTAACTGGTAGTTTGAAATTTGAAATAAGCAAAATTGTTTTCGAGAAGATTTTCCTACCCTGTGGTGACACCTTTTCCATTCCCTTTTTACACTATTTAGCATTTTCTAATGAAAATTATCAACATCTAAAAATAATTTGATCTATGATACAAAAATAAGTTGTAGTCTGTGGAACATGTTATACGCCGAGCATGCAGATCTCTAGAGCCACGTAACCGAGTGTTTGAATTTGATTGAAGTTCGGAAACCACTGCAAGCACTCTTTATACTTTTGACAACAAGGTTAGTGTAGTAATATAGAACAATATTGTTGAAGTTGTTGGATTTGACATGCCTCTTTAGGTTGGTTTAATCTAGCGGGACTTAATATTTGTAAGTACTACTAAAGTCAAAACTATACGAGTGACAAGAAACTTGATTCATATTTCATTTAGATTTTAAGATAGATACAATCTTTGCATGAAGATTTCCATATCTCATAATTTTGTTTCTTGGCTCATTAACTACAATTTTTCAGTAAGGTTCTAAAATTATTTTTGTGCCCTTTCCTATCTCCTTCTCACGCCATTGCTTCCGGAGCCCACAAAGGTGAGAGGGAGAGAGTGAGAGAGAAAGAGACATGGAGGGAGCGAGAGAGAGGCGGACCGTTGCTTAGGAGGAGGCTGGCCATTGTTAGTCGTTGGCACGGACGACGGAGTCGTCGATTCCTTTCGGAAAGAATAAGGAAATTTGTGTGTTCTTCAAATCATTTTATAATAATCGATATTTCCGTAAGTATCTAGATTAGTCAACGGTAGCACGAGCTTGATTAGTAAATTACAGCAGTGTTCAACATAAGGACAGATTTAGGCCAACCAGGTTCCCCTTTCTTTGGTGTGCTACAATGACATTAGGTAGATATCGAGAAATCGTGCATGTGCGGTCTTAGCATGTTCTCACGCTGCCTCGGAATGCCCGCTAAGCATGCCTAGGAGTAACTACTAACAGGCTGCAACTCGAGAGAAAATGATCTCTGTAGATTTACTAGCAAACGTGTCTACCACAGAATTTATTGCCTTCTATTAATTTAATCTAAATGAGTTAAGGTACAGAAATAAAATAATCGGAGAAAAAAAAATTCAATATTTTGGTTATCTTGCAAGGCAAAAATTTCAAAACAGGCAGACATACACAGTACGTAGGTATACACATTCTGTTTGCTGGCTTCTGCTGTTAATGGCATGAATCTAGATTGAGAAGCTCACAGTACAAATTCCATCCCAGCGAAATGTGAGTAAAGAGTAATGGGATACTAGGTGAGGCATGGGGCCACGGAGTGAGAGGTGGGGGATAATTCGAGTGTTTTATGTAGAACAGGTGACTAATTGTGCCATTTGTTTTTCAATTTTCTGCTGAAACTTACTCATAATTAAAACCTTTGCTATGCTATTTTTTTTCAAAGCCAAAGCACCCATGCTGAAAAGTGAAAGTGTGAAATTTTTGCCAGGGAAAGGGCAATAGTTATTGCCTCTTAGTTTTAAGTGACACATAGGCAGGAGAGTGGATTGGGGAATTACACCATAACACTGCGGTAGGGTGAAACGCTTCGATTTAATAAACGTTGAATTCTAAAAAAGAAAAAAATTCTGGTCGCAGCGTAGATGATCATGTTAAATGTGTAGTAATTTTTATTTGGGTAAACCTTTGAGTATACCAGCCTAAAAATAACAGACTTGACTGGAATTGATTCTCAATGTTTCTTCAATTTAGTGCGTAAATCAAACGTAAACCACGTTCAAGCCAAGCTGCAGATGATAGGTGGTGGTAATCTGTGTTAGGAAAGGCTATTTTTTGCATTGACATCCTCTCACTGTCTTAAAAACACAGCGTAAATGCATACCATGAAATGTTCGTCAATAAATTAAAATGGTTACTTATTCTTGGAATCATTTTCTCTCACAAAGGATCGCATTCGGCAAGAAGCTCATTAGGTCCCCAAATCTTAATTTTTGTTCACTCTTCAATTATATTTCCTTGTATACGAGGTGTTTGTCTAGCATAATCAGTATCCTGTAGGAATGTCACTGAATTGAGAATTGTAACACTATTTTCGAGAAGCACTTAGCCGAGTGATTTTTATGTCGTTAAGCATCTCATAGTTAAACAAACCTGTGATGAAATGAGATGTGTGCACACAACCCCATTTGTTTGGTTTTTTTAAATGAATGTGCTCCATCTAATTAACCATAAGTTGAGTCACTGCAACAGGAACTCGGAAATTATGTCACAACACGCAAATGTGGAGCTTCTACGTCTAAACGTTAACGTATAAACGTTAACTTCGTACGCATTTATCTTCGAAATATACCTAAGTCACGTTCCTCCTTTATGCACCCTTCCATTCAATTGGCATAGCTAGATAAGTTACGCATGGAGCATTTTCCACCATGTGAGTGTTCTGGAAGATTGCTTCATGAAACCTTTTTATATAGTGTTGGTGTAGTAGGAATTCTGAGCTGATGGTTGCATGTTTGCTGCCGGGTGCGTTTTGTGTCCAGGCTAAGATGGCACGAGGACAGCAGAAGCTTCAGTCGCAAGCCAAGGCAGCAGAGAAGACAGCCAAGGCTAAGAAGCAAACGGGACACAACGCAAACTCGCAGAAGAAGGCTGCTCAGGCTGCCCTCGTTCACGTCTGCTCTGTGTGCAAGGTATGCTACTCAGAACCTGCTACCTAGGCAATGCTAGGCCACACTAGACCTAAAAAAATCATGCTTGGCTATGCTAGACATTGCTAGCCCATGCTGGTATCAGACAGTGCTAGACAATACCATGCCATGCAAGGCCGCACTAGACCCAGACAATACTAGGCAATGCTAAGCCATACTGAACATACATTATGCTAGACAGTACTAGCCTGTGCTATACCTGAACCAGAGGTGTGCAATCTATGGCCCGCCCCTATTTCTGTGGCCAGTGAGTAAATTTTAAATATAAACAATTTCCCCCTCAGTTCAATGAAAGTGGATCGAAATGAACTGAATTAAAAAACAAAAGCCAGCGGCACTACTATTAGGGTTGTACGCTTAAAAAGTATTTACAAAATTACAGCAAATTGCGTCGCTGATAAAAATTTCATAAAGTTAGTGCAAGTTATCATTGCCACTTGCAGCTGTTTTAAAATTTTTATTGGTGAATAAGAGGTATTTGAACACCTGCACTGAAGGCCACCAAGGGCTGCTTTTGTGTAGCAGAGTCAACACTTTGTCCTGGAAAATGCTACTTAAAAGATTTTAGCCTGCGGAGGACTGTGAATTTCATATTTGGCCCTCGAGGGAAAAAATGTTGCACATCACTGACCTAGACCATGGTAGACCTAGCCCATGCTGCACAAAAAGCCATGCGAGACCATCCTAGCAGACAGGACTGTTATGTAAGTGTACATTGTCAATAGAATACTGTTTGAAGAGGCTGGTAGGATACAATTTATAGTTGACACCCTACACTGATATTTTACCTGCCCATCTGGGAAATACAATAAGTACTAGGTAGGAGGAAATAGTTTCGTAGAATGTTCTAGCTATTTCTTCTGGGAGCACAAGCTCCAAAACTCAGAAAGGTAGGTCAGGAAGGTCAGGACTGAGGAAGGGAGTTGTAAGGAGACGGTCGTGTTCTCTTGGTACAGGAACTACCTTAAACTATCATTTTCCAGCAAACTGTTGTGGGAAATCACGGAAAACACAACCGAAACCAGGTTAAGCAGTGACCAGAACCGAATGTGGAACCTTCCGTGTATAAGGCAGACGTGCTTACAGCTCAGCTAACGTGCTTGGTAGTTAAGACTGAGTAGAGTTCCATTTGTGTGAAAAATAAGATTTAAAACTGTGCTAGGGAGAGTTTTTCAGCAATAGAGGAGCTCACATTTGCAGAGATCTTGAGTTAATATTCGTTTCAAATTTGAATTCATATTTTCATTGTTCGGGAATCATACGTTTAGCTAGATGCGTTCTTATTGGTTGTGATAGCTATTTCACCATTTTAAATCAGTTTGACTCAAATTGAGTTTTTCTCGCAGGTAGGTTCGAGTGGGGGTGATTTATTTGTCGATTGTTCACTTGGGAAAAACGAAACCAGTTAGGTCAGCCAAGATAGCTGCCAGCAGCTAAGTAGCTATGTTCCAAGCTAGCCTTAGCAAACAAGCATGTCAAAGATTGAAAGAGCTACTATTGCGCTGCTGGCGTGCATGTTACTCTTATGGGTTGGCAAAAGTACACTCTTAGAAAGTGGTACGGATGGTGATCATTGCTAAAACTTACAACCCTACTATTTAAGAAGACCAAAGATTAAAATATAGTTGCCATTTTTTAAATATAGCTTAACGATGTTTCAAAAGTATGTTTCAAAATGCATTCCTGCAATTGTGCCAAGGGAAGATAAAAGTTAGAAAATATAGAGGAACCTGATATTACCGAATTTTCTGTGTACAAAATCTCGAGACTAGGAGAGGCCAATAGCTGAACTTGTCTAGGCTTACTCTTTCAGAAGCATGGTGTACAATGTACATCATTATGATGCTCGTTCTCCAGTGGGCTTTGTGACAAGCTAGAAAGTATTTGGCTAACAGTGACCGTTGTTTTTTTTGCAGGCCCAGATGCCTGATCCTAAAACGTACAAGCAGCACTTCGAAAACAAGCACCCCAAAAACGAGATGCCTGAAGACTTGAAGGATATTGCTCTATGATATCCATTATCCAAGCTATCAGCTCAATGCAAAAACATTCGAATTTCACACAATCCTATTTTTTCTTGCTGTAGAAAATTACAAAATTTTAGTGGTCTGCTTGTTGAAACTGAACCAAAAGTGAGGAGAAACCGTTGTTGCGTCGTTCTTTATGGTTGCTAAAATGCTGCCTATCTTTTTGTTGGGGATTTGTAATGCTAAGGTTCGGTTATCTTTATACTACCTGGGGTGACTTTGAATAAAAGCCCCAGATTAAACACTTTTTAAGTACACAATGCCGCAACTTTTCTGTTTTTGACTACACGAGTCCACAAGGTCCCAACTGGTTAAACGTGAACCTTTCTGAAAACTACTGGCGCAATGAACGAGTGCAAGAACCTGGCAGGCTGCAGCTCGACTACGTTTCTTATTCTGTGCCATCCAAGCTTTAACAGCTTGCAACATACAGGGTAAATGGGTTTCTAGGTCTAATTGCATCTGCCATCATTGGAAGATATGAAACTTTCTGTAGCACTAGGGATGCCTTCAGATAGTGATTTTGTATCCGGGTGTCTGAAGAAAACATTCGGATATCATCCAGTTAATCCTAAAAAGGGTACGGCTAAGTAAACTATAAGCACCATAACTTTTTTGTCATTGTTATTGGCGCATGTTACATTTCCCCATGCCATGACTTAACTTGCAAAAAAAATCAATACTCAATAGCTATCACATCAAATTTTAAACTTGGGCTGAATTAGAAATTTATTTTTGTTTGTTGATGCGATGCTGTATGGTATGCGATGCTTGCTAAAGACAGCACATACGCTAGCAACGGCAACTGAGAAACGGCGAGGTGAGTGTAATTTCAGCGTAGTTAGGGGGTGTAACGGGGCCGAGAAGGCATGCTCGCGCTTGAGCGTGGCAGTGTTCTCTCGCCGACAATTATTTTAATTTAAAAAAAAACTGGAAAATCTAAATTCTAACTGTATACCATTTGGCTTTTCGAAGGTATCCTTACCTATCGCACAATATGTGCTTGTTCAAAATGTTGGGATGTTTTCTCATGTGAGCGTGATATCAAAGCAAGGTCTTGCTATCAGCTGATGATGTGGCCTGAATCATTGGATGATTCTACCAAAGTAGGGCTAGGTAAGTTTACTTTAGTTCTATATTCCTATCTTTATCAATGCTATGACAACGGTCAATCTCGTGCAGATACCGTGAAATGAACGACGATAGAGATTTTCATCCGACAGTTTTTTCATTGTTTTGATGATGATATTTATACTTGAGGGCATTCAACCATGGGTGCTCATTGCCCTAGGATTAATTGTTTCCATACTTGAAACACTGTCACCAGGGCATTTTCACATCGTTGTTAAGCTAGTATCTTTCTCGACACTTCATAGCTAGTGTAATTTGGTCAACGGGTACCCTGACGCCATTCTTGGGCTCCATTGATGATTTACTACTTCAAACACATGGACATGCAGTGAAATCTCAAAAATTTGCCTGGGTGCTACCGATTTGTGGTGTGTTCTGGAATTTTTGTGTTGGAGCGCTATTGTCTTTCAATGCCGAGAACGCTTTTTTGGAAGGCCTGCAATTTTAACTTGCGTTGGGACACCGATATTTTGCAGCAATATAGGTGAGCCTGTGATGATTTCTCGAGTTGTAGGTAGTGATTAAAGTAAATAATATGCCAGAATTGATGGCCTGCTGTACAGTCTAATTTACCCCCGTAGGGAAAATATCTGAAATCGACGCTGATTTTGATCTAATCACAGGAGAGAAGTTTTCCTAAAACACCACGTAAATATAGGAGCAGGAAGTCGGACATATCATAGCCGGGCTGTTGGACTGAGTGATTACAGAGCAGAGCGCGCATCACCGAGGCAAATTGCCACCTCTTGAGGTTAATATTTTGCTTGTATACACTCATAAATGTGTGGTTATATGGTGCTCTGAAGTTTTTTTATGGTTGTAACAAAAAAGGAAATTAAATGCTTGAAAAAAATTGACTTGTCTGCTAGCCCACTATTACAGCGGGTAAACCCCCTAATACATTTTTTCCTTATTTTGTTAAATTCATTCTTTATATTTTTTTACTGTAGGCTGTGAAACACGTAATTTCAGATGCCCCATACAACCCGAAGGGTTAATATATACTACAATCTTTGCCCCATACCCATGAGGCATCCTATGTAAATGGTATTTGGTGAACGGTGATGTGCATACCTTAGCTGGTTTTAAACACAATTAATGGACACATGTTGGTCTCACTGGTTGCCTTTGCCACAAAATTTTCTGAGATGTGTTAGCAAGAATTGAATGTACAAATGAGAACATTATTTCTGTTTTATCACAACAAAATAACGTTTGGTACCAAGTTGTTACATTTGCTTCGAAATTTGAATTGAAATTATAAGTATGCTTACATGTAGGACCTAATAATAGAAACTCTTTTCAATTCAAGTCCCTTAATAATTCAACCCCCATAACATAATAGTTACCACTGCTAAGTTACTATGTTAAATGTAAACATCTAGCTTGTGTTTGATGCAGAGTTTCTTGTTCTCAATGATTGGCTTGTCTTTCAGCATTCTCATTTCGAATTCTGGCTGAAGTATCAGCTTACCATCTCTGTTTCCTTTCTCTTGCTACTTAATGCCTTAAAACTGTAGAATTTTTGATTTGCAGGATTTTCTTCATTGTTTTTCGTTGTTTTAAGTTCAGTTAGTCTTCAAGTTTAAGTCTATAGATTTTATTTGATTTACATAGATGTTTAAAGTTTTTTGACAAAATAACATATTTAAGGTGGAATGAGGGGCAGGTTAAAAAACACATCAGATTTGTAGTTTAATTTAATAACTGCAGCTAAACCATAAGTGGCAGAGTCACCAAACTTGGTTACCTCCAAGAGAATTAAACTGGCTTTTCGAATAGATGTATTGAAAATGTTTGTTTTGTTAACTTTTTAAAAATACCTGATTTTAAATGGGATATTATCATTTTTTCAACTTAAACAAGGGTTTTTAAAAACTGATGAATATAAAAATTTGAAACATTATTTGAGAAAGCCAGTTAAATTCTCTTGGAGGTAACCAAGTTTAGTGTCTCTGTTACTTATAGTTTGGCTGCAGTAATGGACGACTAGCGTTCCAGAGGCGATCAACATTGGGGGATTTTTAACGCCATAAGAAAAGCATTGTCCCCC
>QKMV01003997.1:0-10694 GCA_003287335.1 Lednia tumana
AACCCCGGACCTTTTGCTAACATGGCAACTGCTCTCCCGCTGAGCTAAGCAAGGTACGATATTTCGGGAGTGATTTTTATCTATATGAGTGGTAGATCTCAAATGAGAATTGATCTAAGTGGCTCTGACATGTTTCAAAGATCGCATTTTCCCGTGGGCTGGCCGCTAGTCTGGAGTGGGGAAAAACTGGCCGTGGTTTGAACCGCGTGGAGAACGATGTAACAGGTTATTATTTTCGGTCGTGGTCTTCACGGGATTCTAACCGCAGGAAAACGTACAGTGTAAACACGACTAGTGATATGAACACTGATGGCTCCGTTTTATAATTTTATAATATTTGTATTCTTTTAACAATACAACTAGAATTTTACTAAATGAAATGTGTATGATAAGCCAGATAAGCTCAAATGAGTTGTTTACAGTAAGCCATCGAATGTATGCGTGCACTTGTGCTGGGTAGCTATTTGGGCAAACTGAGAGGTAACCAAATCATGCCAAATAAAAGGTTAAGTATATTTCAAGCATCGTGGTTTTATTCCCTATTAAATAATAGTATGCGGCAGCAGAGTGCAAATTGAACCGAAAATGCAGTTGTGCAGAAATCCGCCGAGAAACCATCGAGTATCTTGCAATTTCCGTCAAACCCACCAACTCGTGGCTGAGAATAGTCCCGATCCAGCCAACAGTTATATGTCTAAAAGTATGCTTAAGCGACTAGTAGTCGTTCAAATATCCTAGGTAATACATCTCCGTTGCTTCATAAGAGCACGCTGAATGGCAATCACGTAGCATTGTAAATAAGTGCTACCTTAAAACAATAAAACATATTAGTAACTAGGTATTTCACAAAATAAATGCAATATTTTAGTAAATAAATTTCATATCGAAACTGGCGGAACTATGTTCTATCCATCGATTGTCCGCGTCTCATTCGTACTCGGCAATGAGCACCATCATGTAGACCCCGACGAGCAGGGCTGCGATTTCCTTCACCGTCTGCCAGAAGCTGGTGTCGGCCAGCAGCTCGGGGATCACGGACACGGTGGCGATGTAGATGAAGCCGCCCGCTGTGAACGGCAGGATCCACGCAGAGGCCGCGTCACCTAGAAACAATGCGGCGTAACGGATCCATCGACTCGGCCGTGCGGGTTTCCGCACGGCTAGTGGACGGCTGACTATTGGGGATTGCGTTATGAACAAGATTGATTTTGCATTTTGCGGAAGCCAGGAACCCAATATGATTCAATCTTTTTTTGGAGCTTCTACTGATGTGCAGAAGCCACAGCAAGGCCTTTAAAAGTATCCATGAAATGGTAAATTCATCAACCCAGTCCTCAGTAGCTTGTAAAATGGATTTTCTTAGGGAAAAATATGTCACATTAGGTTTCCTGCAGCCCGACTACAAAATAGAGAATACATATTTTTTTAGCATTGGACACAGTTGACAAAGTGACTTGTTGACACAGGAAACGCCTGCTGATAAAAATATCAGTTTGTGGTTACATGATAGCTGTTTTTTGTAGACAAACCATATCAACTGAATGGTATGACATTGTTAAATTCAAGGCCTCTGACAATATTTGTGGGTTACCGTTATCACACTAGAATAATAATTATAACACTGTCCCAGGCAAGTGTTACTGGTATATGAAAAGCTCATAGCAGCTACAAAAATACATGCCAGTTTTTTTCTTTTAATATTTTTTCAAACACACAGGGTACCATATGAATTTTCATAGCTAGCTAAGCATTAGGTGTTGAATAATATTTAAGGTGTACAACTGACCTACTCCCTCCGCCAGGAGAGAAATAACGGTCCCCGCCAATGCGCCGACTGCGGTGCTCAGCTGCAAGAAGATGGCCTTCCGCCTGCTGCATCCCGACTGGATTAGAATTGCAAAGTCCCCGATCTCATGCGGCACTTCATGGAGCAGGATCGTTATCGTCGTGACAATTCCGATGTTTTTCCCTGCGATGTAAGAAGCTCCAATGGCCAGCCCGTCTGTGAAGTTGTGCGTGAAGTCGGCAGCCAAGTTCAGGTAGCCGGCCACCTGGATGTTTTCTACGGGTGCGACTGCTTTCTTGTCATTCTTCCCTGCCGACTTTTTCTCTTTCACAGCAGTGTCTTCGCCTCCATGTGAATGGCCGTGTCCCCCTTTGACAAGGCGCACAAACTTCTCGACCATCAGGAACGTAATGATCCCGAACAGCACCCAGAAGCCAACGGTCATGTCGTGGCCCTCCGTAAGGGGGGCGTGAGAGTGGGAATGCGAGTGCGGCTCGTCGGGATTGTGTGTGTGCGGTGTCAACGCATGAGGAATGAGATGAAGGAAGGCATCTCCGAGCAAGCTGCCCGAAGCAAAGGCGAGAAGGATTTTAAGGAGCGGTTTGCGCTCTTTGCTGTTGTCCAGCGGGACGAGGAAGAGGATGAAGAAGGGTGCAGCGCTGATGAGGAGGGTGGACCCAATAGCAGAGACCCACAGCATAAGGGTGTCTCGTTCTTCGAGGGGTTTACGAACGGGAAGGGGGTCGTGGTGGTGTTCATGATGAACGTGATTGTGATCATGGTGATCATGATCATCGTGATGAGCGTGGATATCGTGATGATCATGCTCGGGATGTGCATTGGCGTGAGGTGGATGTGAATTCGCTTTCTGGGAATATTTGAAAGAAGGTGGCTCTTCATGCGAATGGCCATGCGAATCGTGATCATGAGAGTGCTGATGACTTTGACATAGAAGCGGAAAATCCAAAAAAATTAGAAAGCATAAAATACCCAGTGCTATAGTTGGTATGATGGATTTTTTCCTTAATTCTATTTCAGTCATGATTGGAAGTAAAAGCCGGTAAACACTTGGAATTTAACGACACCGCACTGCAAAGTGACACTTCAGCAAAAGCAACACGTACGTAGTGTCCGACCTTCGAGCGGCCATCCGTCCAATCAAATTCGTATTTTGATCCGTCCGTTCGACCAATCCCATCGGAGCATTCGACTTGTCAAAAACTGTCAACAAAGTTTTGAACTTTGACGGTTACAAAATACAAAAGTGTGGTGTTGAGGTTGCGGTAACGTGTGGTGGCCGTGCTAGACATATTATTCGCAGGTATATGTAATATTTTAAATGAAGTTTTAACGTGATAAGATGGTTTTTGAATATAGCACAGTTTTAAATTTGATTGCAATGCTTATAAGCTGCGAAAATGAAGATTCAAGGTGGCAATCTGTATTGGTTTGGTTCATGGTTGCCCCTATGTTTCGTACATGCCCCTATCTAAATTGCACCTTTTTTTAATTTTAGGCTTTCAGCAGCTTATACAATACAGCTTATGCTTTGCGTTTACTTTTACAGATTCTCTATGAAATGTCTGAATTTCGGTCAAATCCTCGGCCACTAGAAAGCCCCAGACAGCGGCCAGCCACGATATTCTCACATAATCCATCATACAAATCAAACGCCAAGAATGCAACATTGCCGCAGAATAAAAGTGACCCTTCAATTGTAACACCAAGTATAAGCAACAACTTTGTTGCTGCCTCTACTCGAACTCGGCCTGTTAAGAGAACAGTTTCTTTAAATCGGTCCCGGTCAACCACCACACTTTCTCTCAAAGAGAACGTGCTACCAAAACAAGATGTTGATAATAAAAAGGTATCCAGCGTGAAGGGTACAAAGTTTTCACCAAGAGCAGTGGACAAAAATACAATCACACATTTCTGCACTCCTCGTCGAAGCAAAGATTTGAATCGGTCAAATTCAAGAAACCTTCCACCTTCAGGCGGTGGCACTAGCTCTATTGCCAAATCGCCACGACTCTTGCAACGGTTTCACAGCGAGCTGAGTGTCCTGTCGGCAACTGCTTCGACACCTGACTACTTCAGTCGCGTTCAGATCGACACGCCGGCCAACAAAACCGTCACAGACGAGTTACTGGGCGAGGAGAGCAGCAATCTCACAGTGGGAGTGCGTGTTCGCCCACTCAGTGCCAAGGAAGCGATCGATCCTGCTGTCTCTAATGTCATCACCATCGAAGGCAGCGATGTAAAAGTTACGAGCGAAAACGGCACTACGCACACATTTGCATATGATCACTGTTTCTCGTCATGCGATCCCGAAGATCCGAATTTTGCTAATCAGGATGCTGTATTTAGCTCAATGGTTCATCCCCTTGTGGACACAGCCTTCAAGGGTTACAATGCCTGCCTGTTTGCATATGGCCAGACAGGATCAGGAAAAAGCTACAGGTAAATTTTGAGTCATTGTAATGTTTTATTGTTTTATGAATGTTTTCATACTTTTCTCATATCCTCAATAGTTCTAAGTTCTTGATAAAAAGAATGAGCGATAGGTAAGTATATATAGGCTAGACGTATATAGATAGGCTAGAAGTACATGACAAAGAATTACAGAAGGGCAAGCTCCCTTTCTTGACTCCTCCAGTCCAGCCAAAAATACAGCTTTGAAGCTCAAGTGATATTCCCAAAAAAAATTAGGTAAGAGCAATATAAGAACCTAACACATTATAATTATACTCAAATGCCTGGTCTTAGCTGTACCCAGTGACAACTTACAACTAAAGAAGAACAGCTTTTAAAATTATATCTAAATCCACGCTCCTACGTTATAAGTTTTTCTTCTTTAGTTGTAGCCTAGCATACCTACCTACTATGTAGATATATTGTTACTAAAAATGGAAATTGTCCGCCCAGATTTGGACCTAGACTTAACTAATTCTGAAATTAAGTAAACTTTTGGCACATCAGCTAGATATGCCGGTTTCCAAAGCACCTAGACTGAATTCTGCTCTAACCACTCTCCGAGCGTTTAAGCTGTTAACGAAGAGGCTGCCTCTAACGATTGTCCCCGGCCAACAGTATGATGGGCACCGACATTGACACTGGCAGCTGCGTGGGCCGCGATGCCGGCATCATCCCGAGGTTTTGTTTCGAGCTGTTTGAGCGCGTGGCCTCGCTCAACGACTCGCGAGTCAGCGGAGCCGACGTAGCCGCCGGCCTGGCCGCCACCGTCGAAATCAGCTACTTCGAGATTTACAACGAGAAGATACACGACTTGCTCGGCAGCACCGCAGACGGCGGAAAGCGGCCTCCACTCAAGGTCAGCGCACTACCTTGCCGTTTAGAAAACATCCCGTCTAAGTTTCAGACAGCTACGGGGTTTTTGATAAATTTGATTAAAAATGTGATTCATTAAACATTTTCTAATTTCTGAAAAAAAAGGACTGATTCTTGACACAAGCCAACACCTAATTTTTCAAATTATTGTGTATTTGCATCATCAAGAAAACAAAAATGGTAAAATAAACTATCTAGTATAGGCTGCATATTTTAGATATGAAAATGATGAAATTTAACATTTTTTAAAAAATGTATGAAATGTTAGCTTTTTAAAAAAGTATGTATGAAAATAATGGGAAAATTGACAGAGTTCGGCCAAAACCACGAGGTGGTGCTATTCAAAACTGGTCAGATTCGTTAACCCTTTCAGTAAGCGTTTTTTTAATGTCAATTTATCAGTTTTAGTTTTGCTCACAAGGCTCTCGAAAAAAAAAATCTAAATTCTGTAAGTGCTAGCATCCTATGCCACTCACTCACCATGCCACTCACTGGAAGATTGTTTGGTACCTGAATAAACTATGTAACCTTTTTTAAAAAAACTGTTAATAACTGGGTTAAACTGCTGAAAACTTCTAACAAATAAACTGCCAATAGCAAGCTTCATGGCAATGAAGCTTTCAGAATAGTTAGCGAAACGTTGGCAGTTTAGTGTCAGTAAAGTTTTCAGCAGTTGAACCCAGTTATTAACAGTTTTTTTTAAAAATTATAGTGCTGAAATTAGTCAGGAGACATGAGTCTTAAAAAATTAAAAACTATGTAACCATTTGCAAATAGACCGGGCAGTTTTCATCCAGTTTTCTCAGAGTCCGAAAAATCTGCTCTTGGCACTAAGAGGGCTTAGAGGTAAAAATCCTTTCTCCCTCTGTACTCATCGGTTGTTTGTTGTTTGTTGTTTGTTGCCAGGTGCGCGAGCACCCCGTGCTGGGCCCGTACGTGGTGGACCTGTCGCTGCACGTGGTGGACTCGTACGAGAGCCTTCAGGCGTGGCTGTCGCTGGGCAACCGGCAGCGCGCCACCGCGGCGACGGGCATGAACGAGAAGAGCTCTCGTTCGCACAGCATCTTCAGCCTGGTGCTCACGCAAGCCCGCACGCAGCAAGGCGAGGCTGCCGAGGACGACGCAAGCCGACGGAGCAAAGTCAACTTAGTGGATCTGGCCGGCAGCGAGAGGCTGTCTCACACGTGTGCGGGAGGAGACCGGCTCAGGGTGAGTGACACCGTAAATGCAGGGAGTTCGGCAATGTACGGTTGGACCAACCCAACGGCTTGGCACGTCGGATAGGTTGCTGTGTTAAGGTAAAACAGTCTATCTGTCAAACAATTTGTCATGCCGAAAAAGCCGCTGCGAGGTTATTCAACGGGACACGAAAGTGTGAAGTCTGAAGATGACGGTGCAGTCGCCGTCAAATGTTGGGTTGACAACAGTATTTTAAGGCCCTTTTTAGAGCCGAAAAATAAAAGCACGAAAGGGAACACTGCCGAGAATCACTTTAACTTATCCAACGGCTCTCAAAACTTTTGCACTATTAAAGCGTACAACGCTTTCCTTGTTGTAAACATCGATTCAAACCCGAGTTATGCAATTTTTGCCGTACGCCGCCGATGTGTCACTGTGAATAAATAAATTATGGAAAAGAAATCCCCAAGTTTGACGGCCTACTGACGTCGGTGCCTTTGGTCTCTCAGGAGGGCGTGAGCATCAACCGGTCGCTGCTGACGCTGAGCAAGGTGATTGCGTCGTTGTCGGAGAACGCTAGCAACCGGCGCCGCGGCTTCGTTCCCTACCGGGACTCCGTGCTCACGTGGCTGCTGCGAGAGAGCCTCGGCGGAAACTCTCGCACCACCATGCTGGCCACCATCAGCCCGGCCAGCCACAACGTAGACGAGACTCTCGCAACGCTCCGGTAGGCCAGCCCCGCCTTTCCCCACACGATGATCCTTTACTTCACGAACAAGGTATCTGGTGACAAAACCAAAACACGAACTTGCTCCGTCCACCAGTTCTGGCGATTCCAACATTTCTTCGTAGCTAAGCTGAACTCCCTCCTCTGGCTCTTCCAACTTCCACGCCTTTTGTTAGAGTACCACCTTTCGTTTGTCCGAGTGTTTCACTTGTAGGTTACGCTCGGGGAATCCCCTTTCTAGTTCCACCTTGTGCTGAAGCGACGTTTCAGTTTGATGATCAGGAATGACTGAGAAGCGGCCATTAAATAAGTTCTATCTAGAGGCATTTCAGTTAATTTTAGACATGAGTCTTAAAAACCTTTTAAGTTTAGCCTAATACATTTGCACCAAGGGCTGGTTGGATGCTTGACACTTGCTACGTGATAGTGGGGAGATCCAGAAATCAAAATAGCTGTTACCAGATCGAATCCAGAACCTTCCCATAGCTAGGCATGCATCTATTTCAATGTGCGGCTAAACATGGCCTAAAACTGGCTTTTATGGTGTTGGTTTAGTCCAATATTACATATAAAACCCCTGTTACGTAGATCGCTTCCTGAAGACCAGTTGGCTCGAAATGAGGATCATGTTTCGTTCAATTGTATGGGTGGCAACTGGACGGAAATGGTAGGAGGCACTGGTATATAACAGCAGGTACCGAATATCAGTTGAATTTAACAAAGCATTTTATTCAATTAATACGTTCAAAATGGTAGGCCTACCTCTTTCTTAATGAAATTTTGACAAAAGAAAAGCGTTTTCAAGTGCTGCGTTCAGGAGAGTTAGCTTGATTCGCTGTCAAAGTGACGCATCGTTCCGAGCCGAGACGCCTTGCCCGCGGCCGTTGGGCCCGCGGCCGCGGCCAGGGCGCTGGAAGTGTTGCTACTTCTTGGCGTTCGGCTGGCCCTGATTGGCCTTGTTGTCCATAGCGGCCTTCGTTGTGCTGCCGTGGTAACCGGCCGCGTGGCCTGGAACAAGGACAATGCGGGCACTTAAGTGTAGGTTCTTCCATGGATGAATCGTGCAGAGTGTAGACGTCTCTATTCGTACACAATGCGGATTGCGATAATGTTCCGTGGCCTTGGGTTTCATTGCTAAAGCAATTAAGTCACCCATCGGAGATTTGATTCGTGTACTTATTGAAAGAGAATCGGAATTTCAATGATTCAGTCTTTTGACGAGAATTGCAAATTTGAAGCCATTTACACGGCTAGTATTAACGTCAAGAAAGTCATTAACGTCTTGGCCTCTTGGTGCAAATGCTTCTTGTGAGATCTACCACTCATAATTATTAAATTCACTTCCGAAATATCGCACTCGGCTTAGCTCAGTTGGTAGAGTATTGGCCATGTAAACCAGAGGTCCGGGGTTCGCTCCTCAAGTAGCCAGGTAGTTAGTTGAGTAATTATATTTGCTGAAGGCACATTTTTTACTTCAAGTTCATTTCAAGTTCCAATAAAAAACAAAGTTTGGCAAGTGAAAATGACAGCTAAATTGTAATGTTTGGCTGAATTCCGATATTGTAGTGTGAATGATATTTACCAGGGCCAGTCGGCTTGTGGTTCGGGTTGCTCTGGTTGGCGCGGTTGTCAGTTGCCTTCTTGTCCATTGCTGAGGTTGATTTCTTGGTGCTCGGTTGCTAGTTGCTGGAGTAGTCGGAAGTGACTGGTGACACTGCTTTCAACACCTCGTGCTTTTATACCATTCGATCAGTGGTGGCCAGAAAACTTTGCAGCTGCGGGATTCCCCTGTTTCGTTCCTAGCTCCAGATCATGTGGCTGCCCGGAATGTTGCGAAGACTTTTACACACTTCAATTCTCACTTGGCTTAGACTCTCCTTTGAAAATCTCTTCGTTTTATTCCCGTGAAACTTACTAGCTGTGGGCTTCCCCTACTTCTATCTTTGTCTAGACTCAGCCTTGCAGAATGCTGTAAATGCAAATGGGCTTTAAATCTCACAAGGCTTATGCTGTTTAGTCTACCATCTTATGGGTTATTAGTCACTAATGTCTGCCACTGAACATTTATAAATTCAAAGCATTGCATAGCATGTGATTTGGTGAAGAAATTTCAACTAGGAAAATTATTACTTATGAAGATGTGAAATCACTGAAATTAGGATGGTGTTGTATTCACGGGTACGCTCTCTTTTGAATTGCTTTTCGGCTCTAAAAATTGCCTGGAACAGTGCATATTCCAACGTTTTGGCGGCATTTTGGCAGGAATTTTGACGCAGGCTGGAGCCTTGGTCTTATATGCCGTTCGAGTAGCGATGTTGGTCCCATTTGCTCCGACAGTTGCTTGTCTCGTGTGATGGGCGTCGTCATCGCCTAGCATGCCTTTCTCCGAGACCTATCACCTTGTTCGCCCCCCGGCGCTCTGGTCTGGGCTGGGGGTGCTTGGTTGTCTGCTGACCCTCACACTATCGGCTCGGCAAAGCCGAGCATCATTTCAGCGTATCCCACGTGTTTGGGAGTTATTTGAGTTTGTTAGATTGTGATTGCAACATAGCATCACTTATTCCAGAGCGATCTTTGAATTATGTCAAAGTGACTCAATTCAATTCTTCTTTTGAGATCTACCACTCACATAGCTTAATTTAAATTCTGAAATGTCATACCCTGTTTAGCCCAGATGGTAAGAACAACGGTCATGAAAACCGGAGGTCCAGGGTTTGGTTCCTGAATTAAGCAGGCATTATAGTGAATTAATTTTCTTCACTCGAATAAACCAATTTTAAGCATTTGCTGTAAGCCTTCTTCACCAGGTGCTACGTAGTTGGATTAGGTTTGCTTCACTGCAGCCTTGTCGTCATGGCTGAGGCTGACCGCTGTCCGTTCATTTGCGACAGATACGCTTGCCAGGCGCGGACGATCGTGAACCGCGTGCATGTCAACGAGAACCCGCGCGACCGGATGATACGCGAGCTGCGTCTGGAGGTGGAGCGTCTGCGTTCGTTGCGCGAGGAGGTCGAGCGCAAGCAGGGTCTGGTCGCGCCACGCCGCCTCGTGGCCGACCCTGGCAGCGACGGCAAGGCTGGCGAGATCGACCAGCTCCGCGAACAGCTGAAGCAGAGCGAAGACAACCTCGTCACTGCCGAGAAGTGAGTAACGAGGACGAAGCAAAGTAAAGATTTTAGGCTTATGACTATCTTCGAATCTTAGCACTTGTTTCCAACAAAAATGATTCACAAACTGGGTTTGAATGTTAAGAATTGCACTTCAACTATCCTAATTTTTCATAAACTATGTTGTTCACTTCAGAAGTGCAATGCTGTTCACCAAATGTTGGGGTGGTCTTAGTGGAATTCCTTGCATTCAAACCACGTGCATAAGTTGTTAGAAGTAACTAACACGTAACCCCTGCAATCAACTTGTCGTTTTGGTTCAAATGTAAGATCAAAAAATTGTTTATTTTCTGATCACTACTCACTCTATTTTGAAGACAGAAAGCCGATCGTTATTATTCAGAAAATTTGTCAAAATAAGTCGTAGCACATTCAAACCAGTGGGAAATAAAATTTAAAATTAGAAAAACATAACACTGAAAATGTTTCATGGTTTCCAGCTATGCTGCAAAAATGTATCGTGAAATTGAAGACTCTTTGAAAAGCT
>QKMV01003999.1:0-10692 GCA_003287335.1 Lednia tumana
CGTAGAGAATGTATTGTCGTAGAGAATGTATTGTCGTAGAGAACGTATTGTCGTAGAGAACGTATTGTCGTAGAGAACGTATTGTCATAGAGAATGTATTGTCGTAGAGAATGTATTGTCGTAGAGAATGTGTTGGCGTAGAGAATGTGTTTTCGTAGAGAATGTATTGTCGTAGAGAATGTATTGTCGTAGAGAATGTATTGTCGTAGAGAATGTGTTGGCGTAGAGAATGAATTGTCGTAGAGAATGTGTTGGCGTAGAGAATGTATTGTCGTAGAGAATGTGTTGGCGTAGAGAATGTGTTGTCGTAGAGAATGTATTGTCGTAGAGAATGTGTTGGCGTAGAGAATGTATTGTCGTAGAGAATGTATTGTCGTAGAGAATTTTTGTCGTAGAGAATGTATTGTCGTAGAGAATGTGTTGTCGTAGAGAATGTGTTGTCGTAGAGAATGTGTTGGCGTAGAGAATGTGTTGGCGTAGAGAATGTATTGTCGTAGAGAATGTATTGTCGTAGAGAATGTATTGGCGTAGAGAATGTGTTGGCGTAGAAAATTTATTGTCGTAGAGAATGTGTTGGCGTAGAGAATGTGTTGTCGTAGAGAACGTATTGTCGTAGAGAACGTATTGTCGTAGAGAATCTATTGGCGTAGAGAATGTATTGTCGTAGAGAGGTGATTGAAGCTGTGTGTTGCTTCAAAGACACGTTATATGCGTGCAAGTGAATCGATAAAAATAGTGATCCATCACGTATAGTTCGATTGAAAACCACGGCCTATCTGTAAGGAAGGGTTGTTGTGCGGTCAGGAAATTGCGCTTATAAATCTGGTACCCTTGATTGTTCACCATACTCCCTGAATGGTGAGGGAAAAGGTTGGTGGCGAGATCTAGGTAGCTTGCTACTGCCTGCTGCCTGCTGGCTGGTCATATAGTCGTATGGTCGCATGGTCATACGGTCGTATGGTCGTACGGTCGTATGGTCGTACGGTCGTATGGTCTTATGGTCGTACGGCCGTACGGTCGTATGGTTGCATGGTGAAACAGCTTTGGTTAATAGGGGGTTAGGTAGGTAAGTAGCTAAGGTATCCTCCCCTAGTAATGTTCTCAGCGGCAGTCAGGTTCCTTCTACCTAACGCTATCTACCTAACACCGTTCATAATCAAATGTGTAAGCTTTCATCAACTCGCCAATTTTTTTTTTATAGTGGTGTTAAACAACGCACTGTATTGACAACTGGCCCTTTGGCACTGGTCTATTGGCGTCGGTGAATGATAGGGTGATAATGAGGGTGATAATGAACCTAACAGGGAAGAGGGGAAACCCGATGCCGGCACATAGCGTACTCCTGTTGAAAAGCACCAAGGGCACCACCGTTTAACGTCCCTTTCGAAGGACGGTACAACTCGAACAGCATGGGATTCCTCCACTAATCCATATTGCCGAGATGTCGAGATGTCGAATTGTCGAGGATTGCAAGGAAATTGAAGCTGTCGCACTAACTTCAAACTCTCCAGCCTCTCTCCCGAACAGAAATGGACCTTGGTTTGAATGGTCACCCATCCAACCTTTGGTCCACCGCAATATTGCCTAACTTCAGTGATCTCACGAGAACCGGTGTTTCCAACATGCCAAACCGTTCGGTAACTCGCCAATTCAATTTTCAGATTTATTCACCACACTTTGATGCATTTCTATTTGCCTCTTTGTGAAAATGAGAAAAATTTTCCTTACATATATCATAGTACTAAAAAATAGGGTAAAGATGACCAATTTGTTTGGAAACAATCTTAACCTTGTTGCATTTGAAAAATAGTAAAAAAATGTCTATTCTTTTCTTGTTATTACTGTCCTTAGCCCTTATTAAGTCATTTTCGAAAGGGTTAACCGTTGAACATTTGCATCCATTGGCGCAAGAAAACAAGGTGAAATTCTTCACCAAAACAGTGGTGAAGGTCAATTTGACAACACGAGACACCCACACCCCCGTGCCTACACTGGGTTTTGACTAGTCACAAATCAGGACAATGTCATTGTTCCCCGAACAATTAACCCCAATATGTTTCTTTTCGTGTCACCAAGCCCACATGAAGCTTGGCTTGGTGGGATGGCCGAGAATGGTTAGAGAGCGAGTGGGGAGACGGCCGTGCCCTTGAGGTGAAAGAACTATCCCAGCACCCAGCATTTGCCTGCAATGGTCAAGTGGGAAATCACAGAAAACCACGTGAACAGGATAGCCAGTGATGAGGATCAAACCCAGGACCTCTGGATTGCAAGGCAGATAATGCAAGGCTAGCCGTGTGACTTCCATGCCCGGTAGCCCCGCAAGAGCTTTCGGGGTTGACTAGACTGTGCAAGCGTATTCGTGGCACATTCATTAGTTTCCAGTTTTCTTTCTCTTTACATCAGAACGGATCAAAAGGGCCTGGATTGTAGTTATCTTATAGCGAACCGTAGTGTCGGCAAACAGTTGGTTAAAATTGTGTATTCTCCCATATGCAATAGCACAGACAGCTGGTTAAAATTGTGTATTCTCCCATATGCAATAGCACAGACAGCTGGTTCAAATTGTGTATTCTCCCATATGCAATAGCACAGACAGCTGGTTCAAATCAAAATAACTTCCCGAAAACAATCATTTGAATAATAAATGCAATAACAAACAACTTCAAACCTTTTGAAGGACATTAAAATCACTTCAAAAATACCTGCCTACTAGAGGACTCGAACCCCGCATCTTTTGCTAGCATGGCAACTGCTCTACTGCTTTACTTGTTCCGGTGCAATCTTTGAAAAATTTCAAAACTTCTTGGTTTAAATTTTTCTTGAGAGATCTACCACTCATATAAATCAATATCACTCCCGAAAGGCCGTACCTTGCTTAGCTCAGTGGTAGAGCAGTTGCCATGTTAGCAAAAGGTCCGGGGTTCGAGTCCTCGAGTGAGCAGGTATTTTTGAAGTGATTTTAATGTTCTTCAAATACTAGCCGTTAGTTGGCTTTAAATTTATTATCCTTGCTGACTTCAAACCTTTTTGTATGTTTCCTGATTGATTCCAAGCTTGAAATTCACTTCAAATTAAAATTAAAATCATTTCATCATAAGTTGCAAATGCTGTGTTGCATAATGTGTGGTGAGCTCAGCGCAAAACTTTACCTATGCCATGGAATAGAGTGATATCCTTCAGTAGGTCTGGCATCGTCGAGAAGATGCTGTTGCAAAATTGCTTGATTCCACGGCCTAGAAGAAGCCATGCGCCAAGCTCGCCACAAACCTTGCAGCACAGGATTTGCGAAGTATTTCATAAGTCGTATAACCATAAGTCCAAATGATTTTCAAGCCTGACATCAGTTAGGAAATGTAAAAAAAGGTTGGAGTTGTTCCTATGGTTCCCTATAAAAATGCTTCTTTAGGTAGTGGAAATGTTGATTGACCACCACGTTCAACCCAATGACACAAATGAGCCGTTTCTTGCAGATGACAGCTGAACAAGAGCAAAGCCTTCCGCCACCCCAACCAAGCGATGCTCTGCTCACTGAATTTATAGTGGCCCTGCGAGGTCACCAGACCGAGATGGCTTTCATGAAAGTCACCATGAATAGTGTAAGTAGTGGGCTTGGGCTTGTTCCCATGCTCTGTGTTATTCTTGTCGTCGTCATATCATGTTTGTTGTGGTTTGGAAACTTGTTGGTTCAACAAGTTTGTCTCATTCTTCCAGATGCTCGGCTACTTGGGTCGTATCGAGGCGGAAATGACGGGCATATTCAACAGCATGCAAGGATGGGCCAACGGCAGGATTCAGCGTTACCAGGAGCGCATGGAGTCGTTCGCGCCGGGCCAGCAGATGTATGGGCCGAGCTCGTCTGCTGGCTTCCCGGGAGGGGGGGGCAGCTCGATGGCCGTGGCAGACCACGAGCGGAAGCATGGACACGGGCCTGGCGTGGGGGGGCTCGGCCTCAACCTCGGCCTTGGCCTCGGCCAGATGAACGAACCCGGCTGGAACGAGCCGATGGACCGGCTTCCCCCACAGCAGCCAATGGTCCTGCACCAACAGATGCCACCATGGACGTACATTCAAGAACCAGGAGTCACGGCTGCGCTCAACAATCAAGTGCTGCCCGGCAATCGCACCAACAACTATCTGGATAACTTCCGAAGGTAATTCGGACTGCGATTTTCGTTTAGTTATTTACAGAGATTCAATCGATTTTTATATTGACAGAGATTAATCGAAATTTATCCAAATATCAAAATAGATTAATAATCGATGGTAATCGAATCGATTTAAGCTAAATATTGCAGAGGTAGGTTAAACAACAGTTGGTTGGGACGGTGGGTTGGAAAATCTGCTATGTGGCCGAAATGCGACATTTTTGAATAATGCGATGACTGTCTCTAGCGGGTCAATGAAGTCTTGACAGTGTAATTTATTCAACCACTTTTGTGACATCCATATCGTTTCTTAGACCATGAACGATTAATCAAATTGATTGATTGATTGACATGCCTAGTTGTTTATGAAGTTTTTCTTCCCTAGTTTAGGTGATACTTTTGTGAAATGAAACTTTCAGTTAGACTTTACGTTTCAGAAACGTCTGTTGAAATAAAAATTAACTGTGCGTACAGGAACTATTGGCGTTTGCCACTTTTTTGGCTTTCTTGAGTGCATTTATTTGGTTTGTTGATATTTTGGTCAAATATATCAACAAACCAAATTCAACATACAAAATTCGGATACAACCAAATTCAACATAAAATTCAGATACAGCCAAATTCCGATTTTTCCAGTCAACTTTATCTCACACCCTAAGGCTTGATGTTCCACATATACACAATTTTTCCTTCAGTTTATGTTAGAAACTTGGAAATGCTATTGTTTTCTATTCAAAAATGTACACATTTTAAATTGAAATTCTTTGAATTTTTAACATAATTATTACAGGGCTTTGACAAAAATACCATTGTGTAGAGCGTTAAATTTGGGTTAGGATGATTTAAATTGGTCTTGCTGGAGTTTCTAGAACCGAGGAAAAAAAAGATCACGGCTTGTGCCCCCTCTTAAACATACTGAAAAAAATCCAGAATCAAAGTAAAAAAAGTATACCGAATAAACATATCCGAACAATATGACCGTTGTCCAAAGTCTAGATTATTTGAACATTGAAACGTTTTGTTTTGTGGAAAACTCTTCACCGGGATTTTCATATTTCTATTCAATTAGAAATAATACTTAATATTTCAACTAGTTGGTGATTATATTTCAATTAGTTGGTGATTTTATTTCAATTAGTTGGTGGTTATATTTCAATTAGCTGGTGATTGAAAAAGCCCATGTGAAGATAAGCTATATTGTTGATGGGTTTTTAGGTTCATGGGTTCATGGGTTGATGGGTTGATGAGTTGATGGGTTCATGGGTTCATGAGTTCATAGGTTCATGGGTTCATGGGTTCATGAGTTCATGGGTTCATGGGCTTATGGGTTCATGGGTTGATGGGTTGTTGCATTCCCAAGCAGCTGTATTGGGTTGATGGGCTTTATAAGTGATGTGCAACCTATGAGCCACATGCAAACCCTTTTCATGTGGCCCCCGAGTTAATTGCTAATATTACCACTTTTACCCTCAGTTCAATGGAAAAGTGCATCAAAGTTCCAGTTTTTCCAATCCGGTTTTTTGCGATTTCTGGCCAAAGTCTGAACATATTTTCAGCCAACTTTATTTCGCACCCTCAAGCTCACGGTCACACACATACACAATTTTTGCCTTCAGTCTATGTCCTAAATCTTGGAAATTCACTTTTTTTCAAACAAAATATGACTTCTTCAATTAAACGACGCTGAATTTCTAAAATAATTGTCGCATGACTTTGAAAAAAATGACCAGTATGTAGAGCGTTAAATTTTTGTTAGGATGACAAATTTTGATATTGCTAGTAAATCTAGAATGAAGGACAAATAATAAAATATCACTGAGTGTAGTCCCAACTTTCAGAGCTCCTTGTTGCCTTTTTAATGAGATCATGGTTGGAATTGGTCCACACATTATCCCAAAAAATCTGGAAAAACTTGATGAAATGCTTCATATTAGTTTTGTTTTCAGAGTCTCAGCTTGCTCAATATCTTCGTATACTTATTACGATCTGCCAAAAGTATTCAATTATCATCTGTCTCCTTCTCTCCACTCTTAATCTGAGCTGATCTGATCAATCGCTGATCTATTGCTTCATTTCATCACCCACCCTCAACTACATGGGCTTTGTTAAGTAGCATAGCCAGTGACACAAGGGTTCAGGGAGAACGGGGAGGGACAACGGCCAAGTGCCCCCTCATCTATACAAAAATTGGGCCCTTAATATTACTCATGATATTTTTTGCAAGTGCTTTGGCATCAATATCTTACTTTTCTACCCCGTAATCTCAAAGCCTGGCTATGCCACTAGCTTTTTTTGTTCATTACTTTTTGTTTGGCTTCCTTTATTTAAATAGCACAGCTTAGTTCAAATTTCAATTGAAACAATGAAAAAGTTTGTTACGCCTTCTGCCCATTAAAACTGTTTGTTTTGTTCTGTCCAATCTCTTTCAATCTCTTCATTAATTAAATAGTTTGTTCTAATAGTTTGTAAATAGTTTGTTATCTAGTAAATTAACAGTTTCTATTGAAAACTGGCGCTAAAATTAAGAAGAAGACATGAGTGTAAAGAAACTGATAGTGTCACATTCATTATCTTTTTTTAGTCCCCTTTCTGTTAAGCAACAAAGCAAATCATTTGCTGTCTCCGCACAATCGAGTCATTTCTGCATTTTTTGCAACGAGGAAACAATCACCCTCAAAGGCGTTTGCTTGTAAGTAATACTGTTTTATTTCAACATGCAAGTTCATGCAGTGTTTGGTTGTGTTATGATTATCTAACATTTTTGTGTGCACGTACGTGTCTCAGTAGTCAATACACATTTTCATCTCTTAGAAAGCGTATTGAAAACGGTGAATGCAGAATTGCCATAGCTGTTCATGAGTGGATTAGTGGAGCCTTTTCAGTTCCCGTTTTAGCCGTTTTGGAAGTCCGTAGGTACCTCGAAACTTATCCCTCAGCTTTGACGGGCCAACAATTCTTAGAAACATGTGGTGGCAAACAAGTATGAAAACCTTGGGCTGACAAAAGTATGTAATCCACAGATACTAGTTGCCAAACATCCACAAGCATTGCTGAAAATAGGTAGGTACTTAACAAATATCGGGATATTCAGGGCCGCTCTGACCAAATTCTTCAGCATATTTACAAGATAAATCTGTTTTCAAAATGTTAACAGCCAACTGTATTAGGGAATTTCCCTAGAAGTAACACTCCAATTATTAAATTCTTAAGACTCATGTCTTCTACCTAATTTCAGCACTAGTTTTCAAAAAAAACTGTTAGAAAATCGGTTTCACTGCTGAGAATTTCTAACAAACAAACAGCCAAAGTTCTCAGCAGTGAAACCCCATTTACTAACAGTTTTTTTTGAACACTCCAATTATTTCATTTATATAGGTTGTCTTTTTTGCTTTCCTTATTGATATTTGAAAAAGGTCGAAGCTCTATTGTGACCATAACATTGTGTTATTCACTAAACTTATTTAAATGTGTTCACCACCGACTTTTTCTCACACAATGCCCTTGGACGCATTTGAAGATGTGCTCAGTAAGAGTTTGCTCGTTGCTATGACTAAATTATCTGGCCAAACAAATCCAAATATTGTTCACAAATCCGGTTCGCCATATGAAGTAAACGTTTCTAAATTTCACATTTTTTTCCTAGAAGTTGCGTAGCATTTTTGGGGTTGAATTTTTTGAGGCATGACCTCTTCACGGCACATATTTCGCCAGCCATATACAGCAGTTGGGTCATCAACCACAAATCATTATATATAGTAGAAGTAGGTTCAAGATTGTTGATTAGAATATTAAGCAAAAGAACTTTTAGTGGACTTGCATGCATTTGAACCCAGTTTGGAAAACATTTTTTTGACATCAGGGATATAATTTTAATCTTGAAAACAATTTTATTTTGGCAATGGAATTGCAATTGACTACTTTGCTTAAAGTAGCTAGGTGCACGCGTTCTCCGAAATACATATACGCTACAAGTGGAGGTCATTTATCTACATAGTAACGAAAAAAAATGAAAAAAGCTTTTAAAACTAACCAGGTGACATAGTGTATAACTGATTCTGGAAGCAATTCTTAGTTTACCAACTGTCTTCATCCCTGCCTAGTACCTACTGTCACCATCCCTTCATAGTACCTACTAGTTACTATACATATTGTACTGGTACTCATTTATATCTTTATCAGGGGAAGATTTAGGGGATAGCAGAGAGATAAATTCGGACTAGGTCCCTAATCAATGTATATCCAAGACTCCTGGTCAAGTGACTGTTTTAGGAAATAAAGTAGTATAGGTACTAGGAAGAAGAATAAGTAAAGGTCAGTACCTATAAATTGAATAAATATATAATAAATAACCAGGTTAAAAAATCGGCAAGAAGTTGCTGAAGTATCTTTCTAGTCTTGACAACGTTGGTAGGCGTAAATCCACCCCTAATCCTTGTATTCGCATGCTCTATTGTACAAAGATCAATTTGGTAGTTTTCCAGATCGAAAGAACTTTGCCCCGAAATCAAGTAACGTAAACCTCTCTTCCGTTTGCAGCTACTCGCGGCAAAACCTCCTGTCAGGCCAGCCACCGGCTGGAAAAATGAGAGGCGAGGATTTATCCTCAAGCGGCAGCTATCAGAATATGCCAGTGGTGTCGGTGGCTCGCGAGCAGCCGCAGAACTCACTGAACATCGGCCGTCTTCCGTACGCAGCAGCAGCAGCGTCACCTTTCGACTACCAGCCGCCCGGCCGGCAATACGACGCAGAACGCCCCATCGATTTCCCAGCGGCTGGCCGTCGAAAAGTATCTCGCGGCCACTTCTCGATCCCAATGGCCGAATCTCACGGCCAGACGCCTGGGATGTCTCGCCATACGAGTAGTCCGTCTCAACGTCAGGTGTTGCCGCCCACCTGGTACACTATTGTGGGCACCGCATCGCCAAACGAAAACAGGACCTCGACGCCTCCCAGGCCAACGGTGATAACAAGATCAGCGTGCGATCGGCAACTGCAGCAGGAAAATCCAGAAGCTCGTGGGCCATCGCGTGAAGCTCCTCAACTAGACTCCCCCCAGCAAAACCAAGCAGCAGCGGCAGAGATGTTGAATCAAGAGGGGAACCGTGTTTCGAAAAGGGGCACCGAAAGTGAGGACGGGATGATGACTTATGCTGGAGCATCGCAAGATGAGACTGGTCTCAGCTATCTGGCGGAGGCCTGTAGGCGGCAGACGCTGAGGAAGGATTTTAAGGTGGTGGTCGTCGATGCTCAATCACAGCAGCCGCCCTTGAAATTGTCAGATCAGAGATCGCTTTCGAGAAAGTCGAAAAGAAATACGAGGAGGAGATCTTCGCCGAGGTAAGTGAAGATGGTTGCATTTCAGTGTCTCCAATTTGGTTTGATGGACCAGCCAAAAGCTTTTTTTTTTCATACCATCACACTGGTTGGTGAAAACCTAGTCACACTGCATTTTTTTTCGACCGCGACTTTTAGTACTCCAGTGAACTTCCAGTGAACTTCCAGTGAAATTATGTTTGTGGTCCCATGGATGAGGTTGTAAATTAGTTAAAAACTAGATTTTTAGTTACAGCTCACACAGAACAGCCTAGGATGAAATCAGTTCAACCGTACGGGGGCAAAGATTATAAACAAATATATATTAACCAATTATCGGACCGTTTTCCTAATTGCCTTCCAAAGTGAGTTTGTCTAAATAAAAACGTATGCCCATAAGGAATGCATTGTCAGATATGTTTTAATCATCCTTATTGACTATGGAAATGGAATAGCAATTGAGAAAATGGTCTATTCATCAGATTGGAAGTGATTTTGGGAAATATCATCACTAGCGCGGTTTGTCAAAACAAGGAGGTAGGTGTTCGACAAGCTCGCTGACTTGTCCAAACTACGTGCCATTTTGCTATTAAATGGATCACGTTTAATCTGTTTGTCGTAGAATTAATTTGCAAGTGATGCGAGTAGAAGGCAGAACCTGAAGCGTCAGATTCTGAAACTTAATCTAGTTATGTGGAAGTGTTTTGTAATGGTTATGAGTGAGAAAGCAAACAATGCTTTTGTCGCAGCATTTTACTACACAGCAATTTTGGTCCCTCATTATTGAATAGCAGTATCACAACTAGGTACATACAAAATACTGATATTATTGATTCGATTAACGGTGTGGATTCTATTTTGGTACTCGATAATAATTTTTTTCATGAAAACTAATATTTTTTTGAAGGCGTCAGATAAATTCTTTTGACATTGAAACAAACTAACACAAAGTTTTGTTTTTCCTAAGCAAAGCTTAACAATGCTTGCCAAAGTTTGAAACTAACATTTCCGTCGTTTTTTTTTTTGTGTATCTTGGCAGAAATTTAGCTACACTTATATATCTAAAAGTGCTGCAAGTTCCGGTCTATTAAGATTTGAGGTCCAATAAATATTGGATTGGTATTGAAGCACAAGAGAAGCCTATCGCACTGTCCGTTGCACGAGAGAGTATATAAGCTCTGCGTTTCAAACGCCCCTGCCGCCCCTGCCCCTGCCGCCCCTGCCCCTGCCGCCC
>QKMV01004000.1:0-10691 GCA_003287335.1 Lednia tumana
AATAAGTAAATTCTTGTATACAAATCTCGGTAGCTTTGCCTTGATAAGGACTTCTTGCGAGTGTAAATGAGCCCTGTCCGAGAACTATGCCCGGAAAACAAGTGTCATAAAGATATCCTTATCAGTCATCAGTCTTGGAATTTGGTCTCAGCCCGAGTCCTCCGCCTTACGCAGCAACATTGCTATCAATCGATCATTAACATTCCTTCATCATCTGAGCTATTAGTCTGTACACATCTTATCACATGTCGTTGACAATCTTTTAATAAGCTCACAAGAATGCGTCTTATACACTCGCAGCCGCATCCCTTAATGACCGGCAAATTCCAATCGTGTATGTATAACCCCTCCGTCTTTCTTTCGTGCACATGGACTTGCATGGTCATCCTTGTCTGTTAGTCGTATCAGTATACACAGCAGGCTCTGGCAGGCAGTAGGCAGGCAGGCAGGCACGTCCTAGAAGGCTAGGGGCAACCTCGCCAGCTAAGAGCACCCAAATTCCTGCGTCTTCGAAATACCTCCCGAGGGCCTTCTTACCATCATCATCATCAGCACCGGTTGCCGAGTCAGCCAGCCAGCCAACGCGAGCCGGCCGGCCGGCCCTCGAGCACCGTGGACCGTGGACCGTGGCACCGGGGTTCGGTTTAGTTCGTGGCGAACCGGCGACCACGCGCGGTCGTGACCATATCATGACCATCATGGATCCGTGGCCATCAATCGATACGTATTTCGGTACGAAACTGCATCACCAATATCCGGACGTGGTGCCCGATTACAATAGTAGCGAATCGTCGTCGACACCGTCGCCCCCGCCGCCGCTACCGCCACCGCCGCAGGCGTCGTGCTACCGGTACCGGACGGCACGCGGGCACCACCACCACCACCATCAACAACAACAACAGCACCACCACCACCACCATCAGCAGCAACAGCATCACGAACAAGTGCAGTTTTACGCGGCGTACAGACCGGTGCCGGTGCAGGGGATTTATCATCTGAACGGCGACAGTATTGTCACGTACACTTATGAAATTGTGAGAACACGTGTTTCTTTTGCGATTTTATTGTTGCTCGCGATTTTTAGTCGCCGGTTGGCGTCGACACGTGCGAGTTGGGCATACGCTAGGTTCGATGCCGGTCCGAGGCGACGTCAATCTGTTCGTTCGGGAGTGCTTTTATGCACCCGATTAAAAGTGTTTCAAGTTGACGGTCACTGTTCTTGTTATGCCATGGCTGTTAAAAGAACGCGATTTCCTTGGGACTTCTTAGAAGTCAGCCCATCAAATGTCTTTCTCGGACATGAGATTTTGCATTTAGATCACACTCGACCTGCTCTCGACCGGCAATTATTTTCTTAATTAATTTTATGTTAATTCCGTTCGCAGGCCAAGAAGGAGATATGCGACGTGAAGCAGCAGCGGCTTTACTTGGCGCAGGAGGAGTTCAATCATCTGCACAACCTACACAACGCGTTGGCAACGCTCAACACTTCTCGCACCAGTCGTAAGTGCCGATTTAAGAGCCGACCAATCGAATCAACGCGATCCTATTGATTAGTGATGTAGAATTTATTGCACCCTCATTCCAAACATTTTCACGCTTCTAAACGCATGCAAGTTTTTCGTGCAGAAGTTATCATATTGTATGCGTCAATTGAGTGCAGTCATAGAAACTGTTGAGGTACAACAGTCCCAATTTTAAATTTTGATTGCACCCTCATCTTAAACAGTTCACGGATAGATGTTTTTCGTGCCGAAATGATCATGTTGTAGTCAAATGAGTTAAGAAATCCAAATTGTTTACAGTCCCAATTTTTTCGCGAGTAGTGGCACATTTTAACGACGAGATAGATTTTTCGCGGGAAACCTGTTTATTAGAGGTAGGAATTGGATGTTGTTCACATTCCTTGCTTTAATCATTACCGACTTTCTAGACAGCTGCTTCACTAATCTGCCACAATTGCAAAAGGTTCCAATTTATTCTAAATCTATACATCTTCACTTTTAAATTACCAAGGGTCCCAAATATGTAGAGCATGCATTGCATAGGTACATATATAATTTTATTCACACCTTTCAAGAAAACCTTCTTCAAACACAAGGCAAAGGGCTTTGTTCCCGGGTTTTTTGAAATGTTCCAGTGGACTTATACTACTGATTTCCCAGCAGACAACACTGCAACATTGGTTCTAGTGTGTTTATTGTTAGTGTCTGTTTGGTGGTGTGATGAACTGTGACCTTAAGATTAGAGCGCCAATACCAGTGAAATGTCCCAAGGCAGGGGCAATTTAGGGCCGAACAAAGCTCAGAGCAAATACTGCTGAGACAACGACCATCAACATCGACTCTGAAAACCTTCCAGTCACTGCAATGTTTGTAGCGTGGGAGTGGCGTGATCTAATTGCCGTTTCTGTTTGCCTGCGTAGTGTGCTCGAGCAGCAGCAGCGTGAGCACCAAGTACGACCCCGACCTGCTCAAGTCGGATGTCGCACTCGCCCGCAACCGGGTCTCGCGGCTCAAGCGAGAGATCGAGCAAATCCGAGCAGAGATGACCTGCACTCAGCGTGGGGTCGACACTCTGGCCTCGTGAGTTGCATCCCGTTTTCGGCGGCAGCCGTTTTAGGATCGAACAGAAATGCAAAGACTCCGAAAGAAGTCGATTCTTTCTCCAACTTCGTATTTGGCCTGTAGCTTAAACTTATAGTATTGCGCTCTCTCTCTTTACTCCAGATTTTTAAGTGCTAGAGAAGAGCAAGAAGTTCACAAGTCAACGGTTTTGCCATCCCTAAGTTTCAAAATTCATTCGAGAAGCTTAGTCTTCAGGCCAGTTTTTCAGTGGCCAGAAATTACCAATTTGTTACTAAAAAATTAAGACATCTTGGCTCCTGCCATGGTGAGTAAAAGTATACGAATTGTTAGTTTCAAACGGGCAAAACGGACACAGGGAAAGCCCAGACCGTATAAGTAGTCGTTGGCAGTAAGTGAAATGTACAATCTCTTGGCATTTCACCTGTATTGGAGTAACTGTCTATATACTTGTTACCAGCTCATACTGTTACTCCTTGCCTTTGGCTACTGCTTGCTGTTATTTTCTGTGGGTGCTCGTTTGTGCTGGGCCACAGGGCCAGTTGTCAACCAATACACTGCATTTTGAAACACCATCGAGCCGCTTGCGACGAAAAATCCACGCTCGAATCTAACGCCTGGTTCATCTCAATTCAAGTGTCGAACAAAAGCTGAGCACCCACCAAGGCGGCTGCTACAACATCACCGAAGCGCAGGCCATTATGACCGAGCTGCGGAACATCCAGAAATCGCTGTCCTCGGGGGAAAAAGAGAAGGCCGAGCTGATGCAGTCGCTGGCCAAGCTGAAAGATGACTTGACACGGCTGCAGCTATGCGAGAGTTCGCCTGACGTGTCGACGTTGAGCCTGCCGCAGGTATGAGCAACGAAACATTCAAAATTGAACTTAGAAATTCCTTATTGTATGAAATTAGACAAAATAATGCTACCCAATACAACTGGATGCTCTGTATATCCCCAAAACTATGTGCTAGTTCTATTCTCCAGTGTCGTTTGCAGGGGTGGTTCAAAATTCAAGTCGAATGGACCTTTCATTTGGACTGTAGAGCGGCCAAAACCAGAGATAAAAATGGCACCAGAAAGTGCCATAACAGTTAAATAAAGATGCTTGGCTCACTTGATTATAGAATCCTACTTTTTCACCGAAATTGATTAAAAAAACTGATCCATTCAACCAGGAAATTAAATTTATTGTTAATGCTTCTGAAATAATGTCATAAATTACACAGAATTTTGGTCAAAAGTCACCAATCGTTCATTTCCGAAATGTTCCTATCGCAGGAGAAGCTGAGCACGGCGTCGCAGACCGACCTGTCTGGGGAGCTCGTGCCCATCGGCGCGCGGCTGGCCGAGATGGCGCGAATGCGGCTGCAGTACGACGAAGCGCGCAAGCGCATTCAAGTGATACAGCAACAGCTGGCTGATCTCGAGGAGAAGGTCACGCCGGGACAGGCCGAGTCCGACAAAGACAGGTTAGTAATTTCATTTATTTAAAAGCCAAATGACAACATCGTGTGTACAATAAAATAAATCTTACACAAATATACGTTTGGTGTCGAAGTAAATACAGTCATATCTTTAAAAACTTTTTAATGAAAGAACATTGGCAGTGACAAGGATAACAAATTTCAAGCCAAATACACGGCTAATATTAATTTGAAGTGGATTTGCTCTAGCTGGGGATGGTTTTCATGTGCTTCCAGGCTTGCATCTATTTTATGAGAGAAAGAAGAGGGACTGCAAATTATCGGTGAAGAAAGCGTGTAGAATCTTAGCATTCCTTGGGAAAGGTTTAGAATCCGATCCAGCAGTTCCTCCCTTGCGGTTCAATGGGTGGTAGAATGTAGTTGTAAAAGGCATGGAAAAAGGGATACTATTGGTTCACTATTTGGTTCAAACAAGAATGTAGAGAATAGATTACAAGTAGGTACCTATGGTGCTATTATATCTGAGCTCAGTATATTGTAATAGGTAATATCCATCCTTTCCATGTTATATACTTCTCACCTTAGAGCAAAATTAGCACTATAGCTTTATTTTCCTTTCAGTCTTTGCTTGCAATTAATCAGTAATTTCAAATTAAAAGGAATGTCTTCGTAATGAGTGATCTCGTTCATAAATCGGATGTCTATAGTGTTCCGTTGGTGGTAGTTTTCCTTCTGTGGTACCTTACCGTCACATTGTAGTTGACAACTGATTGTAGGCTCTTTGTCTGTTAATTGATAGTTCACCACGTGTTAGATGTTGTAGATATTTACGTTGCTTTATCTTGCCTTCTAGATTGCTGCTGTTCCAAGAGAAAGAGCAGCTTCTGCGTGAGCTTCGAAGCATCACCCCGCGAACACGCAGCCAAGACGAGATGCGAGATATCGAGCAAGAGAAGCTGCGACTTGAGCAAGACCTCAACAAGGCTCTTGAGATGTCCAACCGAGCAATCACCGATAGGTACACACCACAACCATCCTAGGTCTACGGAATGTTTCAAATTCCCACAGATATTTCTTCTGCACTAAGTTCTTGTAGCATTGCTAAAAATATGTTTATGGTTAATTAATAACAATTTAATAACATAACATAACAGTAGTAACTGATCATTATAAATAACACAGAGGGTCTATTTGTGTAGATAGTTGGATATTAATGAGATTTTGCGGTATTCAACTTCAACCAGCTGTCAAGATAGCCGATACCTGCTAATTACCAGACATACTTGCTTCCCTTGAAATATTTTCTTATCCCAACGTGAACTCGATTCTTTCTAGGCTGCGACTCCACGAAGAGAAGCAGTTGCTTCTGCAAAACCTGCGTGATGCGCTCCACTCGATGACCCAGCTCGAGTCTCAGCTGAAAACGCTGTCGGCGTCAACTCTCTCGGTCAGCAGCAGCTCGAGCCTGGGCTCTTTGTCGACCACCTCGAGCAAGGGCTCGCTCAGCTCGGGCCTGAGCTTCACGGACATCTACGGGGCGCCGGCGTACCTGCCCGTCGGTGTCGCAATGGACCGACCCGTCGACATGGCAGACCTCCACCGCCGCGTGGAACGGCTCCTCCGCAACGGGGATAGCCGCCTCTCGCCGCAGCCCTCCCTTTCGCCGCGATCGTCGTTTTCGGCGTCGCCCCCCGTGTCGCCGCTGTACGACTCGGCCGCCCCGCCCCCTCCCGCGTACGAGCAGGTCGAGATGCAACGCAGACAAGTGCAAGTGCCGCCGAATCTACAGCAGGGCTTGGATCGGTTACAACTTGAGGACAGATTAGTGGAATTACGTTTGAACCAGCAGCAGATGGCCGCTCAGTTGGAATACGGGTCTAGCAATCTAGCTGCCAGTGTCGCCGGCCGTATTGTTGTTCAAAGGACTCTACCGGCGAACATACCGCTCGCCGATCTTTTAGAATTGTCACGTAGTTGTAATATGTCGCAAGGGTCGGGCCTCGGAAGGCCAAGGTGCAATTATGAAAGCGACCCGCCATTGTCTCCCATTTCGGAAACGCCTCCGCTGGATCCGACAGAAGAACTTCTACCGCTGCTTGAGGGGGCGTCGCTGTCGACGCCGTCGTCATCTGGAACTAACACCCGGTCCGTTTCGGCGGCAGTCAGCGACGAGTCCGTTGCCGGAGACTCGGGCGTGTTCGAAGCTTCCAACAAGAAGAGGTCGGGAATGGGCGGCGACAATCCGGCTCTCGGAGAAATGAATCTGGAGACTGCTCAGGTGCAGATCAAACTACGGTGAGTTGGCGTGGTTCCGACGTTTGGCGTCTTGGACTTGAACTTGGGCTCTTATAAGGACACGTTTTACTTTTTTCGTCTTTTTCTTCGGCAGATATTCCGTGTGCGATGGACTCCTCCATGTAGGCATCGAGAGAGCTCGCAATCTGGCAGCGCTCTTTATCCCCAACAGCTGCAAAGTGTAAGTAGACGTTCAAAACCGTGAAGAATTTTAAAGCATTTTTAAGCAGACCAATCTGCACATTGGCAGTTTTTTTTTTCTGGTAACTGGCATTTGATTTCTTTTGCAATGGCTCATGGGGCCCTAATTTCTAAGCAAACTTCAAGGTTTGCGGTCTTCCCAGCAAATCAACTGGAGGAAAACTTTAAGTTTTGCTATAGTCGGTAAAATTTTCAGCCGGCTTTAGAAAATCCTCCTCTTGAAATGCCTAGTTTCTCTTCATTACAACTAACGAGTGCTCAGAAAACCCTTTTCTACTGAAACATGCAAGATAACTAACGTCGCCTTATCGCCCCCAGGTTCATCAAGGCCGCGCTCCTTCCGAGCCCACCGCCGATGGTGCTTGCATGCTGTACCAAGCATGTGGCCGATCTACGCAAGCCGACTTTCGGCGAGAGTTTCCCGCTGGTCGTGCCGCTCAACAAATTGTGTACCAAGACACTGCAGGTCAACGTCTGGTCCATCAACGACTCGGACAAAGAGGAATGCCTGGTGAGTGCTGCTTTCGATACTTCATCTACCTAACATTGTTTGGCTCGGCTCAATAGCAAAAATTCCAACAGGAATTTGGTTTGCCATAAACTGAGTTTGAATTGAGTCGTTACAAGTATAGAATCGATTCAATATTCATAAGTTAGCATTATGAGTGGAAACGAGTTTAAACTTAAGTAGCTTGTCCAGCTGGTAGAGAGAAGTAGGTACTACATTTCAGAGTGATCCTTAACTTTCTTTTAGTGTACTAAATCGTAGTCAGAAGATTTCTTGTACATTTTGACAGCTTAGAAATTGCTAATTTTATACAGATAGAGCCAGAGTGAGTAAGGTATAAAGCCATCATACTAGAAACAATTTGGTGTCCTCCAAATTGTGGTTTGTTAGAGATACCCACATACATGGTTGCCAGTAGCTGAGACGGAGCCTTCGCTTCCCTGACCAACCTGTTGACCTACCACCTACTCCAAATGGCCCGCGGTATATGTGTTTTCATATGCACTAGCGAATCGTCCTAAACTGTCCTCGCTGTCATGTGAAATGCTTGAAGCTAATGTGCGTTGGTTTTCGTTGCAGGGCTGTGCGCAAGTGAGCCTGGCAGACTTCAGTCCGGAGAGTGTCTCGGTCAAATGGTACAACATCTTGAGCTTCCGATTCATGCAGCCTCCGACAGAAGGCGCTGATGTTTCGCGAGAAGACGTCACGAGGTGCCACGACAAGCAGGAGAGCGAGCTTTCAGTTTTCGGTCGCTCAGTCACCGTCATCAAGGAGGAAAGCTCTGATGAGTCAACGATCATCTCTTCGCAAACGTCTACGCTCACAAGGAGTCAAGGTACGGATAGGCTGGTGCTTCTGTTATCTGTTTAAATTGATAGCAATTTTAGTGACTTGCGCTGGGAACGAGCCATGCTGGAGGTTACCGGGTTGAGATTGGTGCATTGCTTTTTACCCACTTACCCGTATATCGCGATTCGTAACTACTAATAATACCTATGCTCGGAGTTTAGCTAAGCGTTTTGAAGATGGCGTAACTGATAATAAAAACTAGTTTTAAGTTTATACTGTATTTCTTCAGGAACCAACCACTGAGGGAATCATTAATTGGCGGAAAAACAGACGGCAGATCACATTTGCTCCATTCACACTCGTTTAAACCAAATATGTCTATGTGACTTCCACTAGTTTATGCTTCCTTGAGTGTACAATTCTCATCTGGATACATTTCCAGCTGCATAGTCCTTAACTCAAATAATTTAAATGAAATAAACTAACAAGAATGTCATTGTTTTCAGGTTTTCAATCAACAGTCAGCATCCGAGTGGATGAAGTCTGCAGTCAGGAAGACGACGATGACGATGATGATGACGACGACGATGACGATGACGATGACGATGAAGATGACGATGAGGATGATGAAGATGAAGAAGGAATTCTTGTTGAGTTCTGTCAAGAAGATATCTTGGATCAGGCCCTTGAATATGCTGTAAGTATCCATTACCATTAGCTACATCATTGGGACGAATCCCTATCCAAAAGAAGTTCATAGGCTAATGATGTCTACATTACAGGGTGACACAGCTCTGACAGACTCGCTGGCTGAATTCCCGATCGACACGTTTGACAAGGAAACCAACACCGAATGTGTCTTCATCCCGGAAAAGGGCTTACGGAAGAGACTCGAAGATCCTGCCCGAGCAATCGTGATCAAACGTTCGCAGACTTTCAGTCCGAGTCCAGTTGTCAGCAAGAACCAGTACATTTGCAAGGTACAGAGCATTTTATTTTAATTGTACATGCGTACTAGCAATTTTAGAAGCAATGTCTTAATTGATTTGTAAAAGAGAACCCATATTCACATCTTTTATTGCATATTTAATGACCTTCAAAAGAGAATTGGATTTTAAATGTAAAGAAAGATAGTTTAGTTATAAAAGTGCTTAGTTGCTTAGCAAAGAAGAGAATGTATTACATTTCTTAAGACTCATACCTTCTTCCTAATCTTAGCACTAGATTTCAAAACAACTCTTTTCTAAACTGGGTTACGAAACTGCTAAGAACTCCGCTTACAAATTCCGGAATTTGTATACAGCGGAATTTGTTAGTGGAGTTTTTAGCAGTTTTACCAAGTTTAAACAGTTTTTTTTTTCAGAAAATGTATTGTTTTATTAGGGTTCACGTTTATGAACTTGGCGTTCTTCAAGTTCTAGACTTGAATCTTATTCTCACGAAATTAAATCTTTTATTTTATTTTGATACATTATTGCACGTTAACCCTTGAAAGTGATTTCCTTGTGACATTAAATGAACAGCCAGGTGATAAAATAAATAATTAACAAACAACTTTGTTTTTCAGCTGAACCGTAGCGACAGTGACAGCTCGATGCCGCTCTACCGCCGCGGTGGACCTTTCCAGCGCAACTCGGTGGAGCGGCGATCTCTGCGATGGCGCCGCCCGTCGGGGACCGTGATGGTTTCCAAGCACCGGCGGAGTGCCAGCGTGGGCCTGCAGACAGCTACCGCTAGGTGAGCACACACTCTTGTCCTGGCTTCTGTTCAATTTTTTCAGCAATGTTGCCTAACTGTAAACAATTCAACCACTCTAGATTAAGGCTGATATATATATATATTAAAAGTACTTTTTGAACGGCTGTCTGGTTGAGGTCTCCAACTCCCATCTCTGGAATTTGCACTCATTGCTCAAAGCTGTTGAGCTGACTAGAGGCGTCATGTCACATGACATCTTTAAAGCGAAATTAATGAATATGAGTCTAGAGAACACTGTTATATTACAATGTAAATAATACTCGTGCCTAATTGGCTAACGTTCAAGAGACTATTTAACTACGTGAACTACGCTCAAGATTGTGGAACACCACTGTGAATTTTGCAGTGCGAATCTCGTGGCAATCCAGCTTGTCATCAAGTTATGATAGCTTCTGACAGGATAATTATTTGTATAGTCGTAAAGTATTGTCTTCGATTTTGTGCAAGAAAGCCTTGAGATCTAGGCGCGGGTGGCAAAGTAATCAAAAATAGCCTGCCTGGATTTATAAACGGTCGTGGAAAGGAAATTGTTAACGTTGGGTGGTTGTTTTGCAGAACGTCTCTGGACCTGGAGCTGGACCTGAGGGCGCAGCACACGCGACTTGTCACGCTCCAAGATGACCTGGCTCGACTGCGCGAACTCAAGGCTCGGCTCGAGACAGCCAAGAGCAAGGGTGACCAAACCGTGGCTGCGTGGGTGCTCGAAGATCAGCAGTTCCAGAACCTCGTAGCTCAGGTATGTAAGGGCCTGCGGAGCTCGCGGAACGGGCTTAAGGTCGGGGGAGAGGTGACTGGGAAATCCTAGCCGATTTTCAGTTTGTTTTAATTACTTCAGCTAAACAAAAAAAAGCAGGGACACCAAACCTGGTTAACTCCAAGAGAATCTAATTGGCTTTCTAAAAAAATGTGTACAAAATTTTTACATTCGTCAGTTTTAAAAAATACTGGATTTAAGCTGAAAAAAATGATATAATTCCACTTAAATCTACAACCTTTAAAAAGTTAAAAAAAAAAAAATCCAATACATCTTTTCAAAAAGCCAGTTGAATTCTCTTGGAGTTAACCAAGTTTGGTGACTGCCACTTATAGTGTAGCTACAGTAATTAAAAGGAACTGCAAATCTGATGTGT
>QKMV01004001.1:0-10689 GCA_003287335.1 Lednia tumana
GATCACGACTTTGTACAAGGCTGTGGGAATCGACTGTCATTTCTATGTTGTAACATTCTCAGATTAAGGGCAGACTCGTCTAAAACTCGTTGGTCAAAACCACGTTGAGTTGGTATTCGGGGTCGTGGTTGAAACATCGGTTAACATGGTACGGAAATTAAAGTATCACGAGCAGAAATTGCTGAAGAAAGTTGATTTTATCACATGGAAGTCCGACCATAAGAGGAAAGAAGTAACTACGTTGCGCAAATACATGATTCTAAATCGAGACGATTACAGAAAGTAGGTTTGCGTCAATTTTAACCTCACTAGTAACATTGTGCACCCTCCGGCAAGTGAAGTTAATAGTAATCCATTTCATTTGGTAATATCGTGGTGCTACCTTGTGCTACCACATGTTATTAGCAAACGAAATTATATTAACGACGGGTTCTACTACTCTGTGCATAATTGCTTTTGCTGCAAGGCATTGTTCATTTACTCCCATCCATCCATGCTTGTTACGATTCAATTGATCAAACTGAGACTTAGAGTATTTGTTTATTTTATAGATACTCGACATTGGCTAGAAAAGTTCAAAAATTGGCTAATTTGATCAGGGATGTGCCTCAAAATTCCAAGTTTCGAACTACGGCAAGTGCCCAGTTAATTGAAAAGCTATATATGCTGGGGTTGATCAAAACCAAATGGAGCCTGAAATCGTGCCAAGACATCGTTCCGGAGAGTTTCTGCAAGCGTCGGCTGCCAGTGATGATGGTTCGGTGCAAAATGATGAAGGATACTGCTATGGCAACCAAGTTTGTCCAACAAGGTCATGTGAGAGTGGGTCCGGAAGTGGTCAAAGACCCTGCGTTTCTTGTGCCAAGGAGCTTGGAAGATTTTGTTACTTGGTGTGATGCATCTGCTATTAAACGACAAGTCTTGGAGTATAATGAAGAGGTAGGTCCTTTATTTTAACATGTGGTTTGTAGGCATTGGAACAAAATTTTGTTGCAAATAAAATTCAAGTTTAATAATACAATTATTTAGATTCATTACTATCATTCATACATATCTATCTTAAAACAATTAAATTTATCCTTGTACGAAAAATATCTGTCCAGAGGTATTCACGGTGTCTTTCACTTTCAGCGTGACGATTACAATGGATGATGTTATCTGAATGAATCAATATCTGCGAGTGCTGCTGCGTGTGCTGGAGACATGGCCGGGCTGGAGATTGTCTCTTGAAGGCGGAGCTTTGGGATTGGTCCCAATTATGGGCCAAACCTGTTGACCTAAGCATGGCACTAGTGAACAAAGTGACACATCTTATGAGTAATGAGATGAGGTTTTTCTTTGAATAAAGACTCGTGTACAACTACCGTTGTACTTCACAACTCCCTGCGTACCTATTGGCTGTTTCTTTTGAAATGGTGTGAGTTTAAAAAATAAGTATCTTTTTATACCTATTTAGTTTATTTTACTTCAATCAGCTATTTTCGTGATCATGCTGCACTGCACGTAGTTTTTAGAGAGAATTTTAGGAAATAAAACTTCTCGTAAACAAAAATAAATAAATAAAATCCGAGTTACTATTATCATCAAATTTGACTGGTGAAGTTGGCCGACTTCAACATTTAAAAAAACTTAATCTCTCTAGGGCTGTCTGATAACACTTAAGAGAGTTCAATCTCTGGATACAGCTTCTTCCGCTGTGTAGGAATGCAGGTAACCTTGTGTGAGGAGAGTGTGTCCTATATGCAGGCGAGTGAGGACCATTTCTCCTCACCATTTGTCTAATCAATGAGTTCCATGTAGCGGCAGTGATTGTTACCTACTTCAGCTTATTTGTTTGAGCATCCCATTGCATCTGAACTTACTTTTTTGAAATCTGCTTAAAGTTGGTAGTTCTTGAGATCGTTACAGGAAACTCTAACTCATTGACACAGGGTTTATTAGATGCCTTATCAGCCCGCTTATTCCCTTCAATGCCTTCCCATGCTCGGGAACCTTCAAAAGATCACGTTTATATCCCGAGAGAGAGAGTGAATTTCCTGGACAAGATAGTGAGGTGCATAAATTGTTTGACAGCCTGAAGTGTTGGTAGAGAGTTTGAACCTAAGACACATTTTAAACCATTCATCTTTGTTTGCAACAGAATTTGTGGAGCTTGAAAGCGTGTGTTACTCTGCAATAAATGCACTGCTTATGACATCTTCTATTTTGGAACCATCCATCCAAAACAAACACAGTTTTTAAATTCACTGTCTTTTCATTAGACACGGGGCCTTGAGGAGCAAATTGTATGGGAAATGGTTGAGGAGGATGGAAATTCTAATTGACTAGGAACCTATGGGACAATTGCCCCGAAGAAGCTTTCAATATTAAAATTTTAAGACTCATGTCTCCTGAACTGCCAGTTATTAACAAACTATTACCAGTATTACCAGTATTAACCAGTTATACAAACTGCCAGGTATTAACAGTTTTTTTAAAAGCTTTCAATATAGTTAGCAAAATGTTGGCAGTTTGTTAGAAGTTCTCAGCAGTGAAACCCATTTACAAACTGTTTTTTGCAGCCTAGGAACCTATTTCAGCATATTCCTGCTGGGCTATGACTTTTGCTTTTGCGACAGTGAGTGGTTGAAATTTGGGGTTGAAAATGGGCTGATAGGTAGGATGTTTCTTCATGCAGTCGACTTTGGCTGCATGGGTGCTAAGGAGACTATTCGTATGACTCGGTGTAACTAATTGCACTGAAGAATTGGGAGTGAAAGGATTAGGGTTTTAAAAGGGTCAAGAGCAATTGAGAAAGGGGTTGAGAATTCCAAAAGTGGGTTTGAAGTAGCAGAAGGATTGGCTTTGGATTGACTTCAATGCTATCAGAAATTCAGTGGCAGAATGTTTCATAACAAGAATGGTAATGTTGCATAAGTGGGGTGATTTTATAGTGGCAGGAAGCTAATATTGTAGGCTTGTTGTTAACAGATTCTTAAGATTAATTTGTATGCCTCTAAATTACAGAGGTGGAGTGAGAGGGGGGGGGGGCAAGTTGCCAGAGGGGCGCCAATTTTATTCATGGCTCGTAAAATTCTTCACATTTGTGGAATCCGTATATAATCCACATATTAAGGCATCCATCTGCCTGCACAAAAGGAGGTAGTTGTTCAATGACCTCAATCACTTGCTGGCTATCCACCCAAAATCTTTTCAGCTATGATGGTTCGTTTCCTAGACCCAAATAACTACCTTTACATAACGGCTATTTTCCTCGAAAATTCCATTTTCTGAAGGTTACAGCAAATGCTTCATTTGCCAGTTTGCAGTAGTCACAGAAATGCACTTTGCATTTAGCCCGAAAGAATCATCGACAAGTTGGCTTTTGTGAAATAACTAACCATAGCACCCATTTGAAAAATCATGTGAATTTCTTGTCAGTTACCGTCCAGCTTGTGGGCTTTCTGTTCCTTCGACTCTGTGGAACTTTGGAATATTTGATTTCGTTTTGGTGTGCTGCTTGAATTTGTAGTGAGCATCTTGTGTCCTGAATAGCGCAGCAGTGAACGTGAGTTGAGGATATCGTGTGCCTGCATTGAGTGTTAATAAAATCATGATGGGATGCAATGCCGGACATTGGTTTTAGTAAGACCACTACAAGCTCCCAAGCCATGGAGTTTGTTGAGAGGGGTTGGGAATGGGTAAGGATTAAAGAGGTGGCATTGCCCTTTTGGTGGAGGAACTTTGGCAGCATTTGCCTGGAATGGGTGTGGGAAATCACGGAAAACTAAGCCAAGATAGCCGGTCACCAGGATCATATCTGAGACCTCCCGATTGCCAGGCAAACGCCCTACCCGCACGGCTAACAGATTTTCTTCGAGACAGTTTTGTGGTGACAACGACTTTACAGTTTACTCAATTTTGATTGCAGCACTTTTGACAGTTTTGCCCTCCCTGCAGAGGGGTGCAAAATTTGGGTTTTGCGCCTGGTGCCCTTGACCCTTGCTACGCCTGTACCAAAATAGTAGTAATTTGTGATGGTCTGCATCGCAAATATCTTTGCCCAGCCCATGCAAGCTGGCGAAGATTTCAAGGAGTTGTATTTGTTGGTGTAATGTTTATGCTGTGAGGTTTTATTGCTCGCTAATCTGATACACGAAAAATAATTATGTCATCCGTTCATGATGGGGACTCTTGACCAAACGGTGGCTAGCGAGTAAACAAGTCGTAAGATGTGGAAATTTGTGTCTGACGGCTCGTAGTTTCTATCGTTCCTCCTAGACTTTTTTCTTCCAGCTGATTGTCAGCATCGCTCGAGGGCTGGGCATGGTGAAACTCGGCGTCTTGGCTTTGCCACTCACAGCTGTAGCTTGGCCAGAAACCACCTTGCCCACTTTCAACACCGCACCCTTCACACTTGAGAATGTTCTCTCGATTGCAATCCACTGAGATTGACTTACGTACCTACTCCAAATCTTTGAACTGTACATGGTTTCGTTATAATCAATCTTTGTTTCTGTCTTCATTCTGTTCCTTATTAACGGCAGGTTTAGTTGATGGCTCTGCCTCTGTTGTCTGCCGTTTCATCTGTATTTGAGGATGCGCTGTTCGTGGAAATTTCTTAATCGACTCAGTTATTTGACAGTATTGTATCTGTGCTAGTAAATTTTATTTACAGCCTTTTTCTGAGGAAGATTGTAATTAATTTCTGGCAGTTTTATGTCTTTGTTACTTTTTCCAGCTGTGCCAAAATTCTTCAGTTAAGTAGAAGTTAAATTTTTGTTCAGCATAACAATTTCGTTATCTTAGTTAACGTTCAATTCAAAGTTCGATAAGGAGAGCATCTTCCTCCAAATTTGTCAAATTTTCCTCTGTTCTTTGTATATTTTCGATATTGTTTTTTTTTTCTGACAATCTTTTTACAAACTGTCAAACACCATGATTATTTCCATTTAGGTAGCTAAATTAATCAGCGCAGCCTTTCATAAGAGTCGCTCAATATTTGTGCCCTCCTTTCGAAGAATAATTTCATGTCACATCAAAGGCGAGATTATAACATTTTATAATAATAATGATTATAATGAGGTGGTTGGCAAATCGTCACTTACCATTTAGAGAGGCAATACTTTTTTGTAGTTAATTTCTTCCATAAACGTTTATTTATTAGCTGTCAATAGAGCTGCTGCTAAGATTTGGAGGTAGTCAGGAGTCTCCAGAATTTCATAAATACTAAGCTCATCCAGTAACGCGTTTTTATAAAGCGTTACGGCGAAGCCCTACTTTATGACAAGCCTGGGATCCGAAAACGTAAAATAAATTGGTCAGTTGTACGGGGGACCCACAAGCCAAAGAGAGGCTAGGTTTTAACTCACGGGCCAGATGTTTGGCGCTTGTTTTTGAAATAGGGCTATGGAGTGGGCGTCTCAGAACCAAAGAATTAACTGTATTTCAACTTTGAAGGCGGTGTGTAGCTCTTTTGTTTAGCTCTTTAGTCCATGTGGTCAGACGGACCCGTCACACGGGGTGTTTGCTTTTATTCTGCTTGTATATCAGTAAATTTGAAGGGGATTTAATTTAGAAAAATTTAGAAAACAGAAAAATGTTATGTGTTCCGCGAGATTTCAGGAGTACGTTCAACTTTGATGGGACTTTACCAGCGTATTTCGTGTCTTCATATTAGCGAGAGGCATCTCGCCTACTTCTCTATGCTAGGTACGTTAGGTACCTACCTCCCTACTCATTGCTCATAATAGATTTTCTTTCAGATATATTATATACTTCAATTATGACGTCCTAGTAGCTTGGACAAGATATCAGGTGTTCGTGTGATACATACTTGAACAACAAGATGCACTTTACAATCTACAAGTAAATTGTGAACTACCTACGCTACGACACAGAGCCTAAGTACTCTCACCATGAATGCTGCTAGGACAGAGAAAACTTGTATCTCACCAAAACCTTTTAATAATGATTTATTATCTCCATGTTTGGCAAATCAACTTGCTGGGAGCTCATGGGGTGATCTACCCACCTCGTTCCAATCACGAAAGTCTCGAGGAAGTTCTGAAAAAAGCAAACTTTTACCTGATGAGATTTATCAGCTTGAGAACAAAGTAGAGACATATTTTGACAAGAAATTTTACTTCCAACCACCAAATACTGGCTGGGTACTTCCACAGCCAGCTACCATGTTTGTTTGCAATAAATGGAAGGTCAGTTAATTTTTTTAAATTATTTAATAGTAGTGGCTATGAAGACAATTATTGCAACAGAATGACATCAAATTTCAATGATTTCAAAATGAAAAATTAATGAAACATCAAAGCATGTTTTTTTTTTAGTACTGCCTTACTTGGCCTGCATTTATTAATTCTTTAACTTTTGTTTAGGACATCTCTTTTTTAAGGATGAAAAACCAATTAAATATTGTTAAAAATAAACTAAATGACTTCAACCTCGATGATTGGCACAGACATACTCGATCTACAAACAAAGCTGGAGACATCCAGTGGAAACTTCGCAGTGAATTCGATCCTGAATTCGTCACGCAGGCCTGGTGCAAATTCTACGAGAATGTAATGTCATTTCCACTGGTTCCACCGACGGCAATAAGTTCTGGCTTCCTCTCTTCAGTGCATTTGTGTGAAGCTCCGGGTGCCTTCATTACCTCGTTAAATCACTATTTAAAACGGACTAACCCTTCAATTGATTGGCGATGGCTAGCGTCTACTCTGAATCCATACTACGAAGGCAATTGCCTATCAGATATGATCAATGATGACCGCTTCATCTTGAAAACGCTAGAGCATTGGAACTTTGGGCTGGACTTTACGGGAAATCTGATGGACCTTGACAACATGCTGTCTATCGTGTCTAAAGCTCACGAGAATGGAAACGTCATGCTAGTGACGGCAGATGGAAGCATCAACTGCCAGGAAGATCCTGGAGAGCAGGAGTCGGTCGTAGCAGCCCTGCATTATTGCGAAGCTGTAACAGCACTTCACACATTAGCAGAAGGAGGCAGCTTCCTACTCAAGATGTTCACTATGTATGAAGCCGACTCTATTTGTCTAATGTACTTGCTGAATTGTGCATTCAAGAAAGTAATCGTGAACAAGCCTGTTACCAGCAAGGAAGGCAACTCTGAGGTTTATGTCGTGTGCCTGGATTATCGTGGAGCTGCCTTCATGCATCCCTGGCTTGCAGTGCTGCGAGCATTTTATGGTAGGTACCTGCTGAATTGTGTGGTAGGAGTAGGACCTACTCTTATGTAGTATTTTTTGAGGCCCTTCTACCTTCAATATAAATATCATATTGTGTAGACTTTAGAGCAGACCTACTGCAACATTTTGCTGCCTGGGTCTCAAGGTGTTTTGGTTTCGGGGAGACCCCACCAAGTTCTCAAGCCTTGCGGCTTGACTGTATGGACATTATTTTAAAACGTAGCTGCGGACGGTAGGGCTTCTCTGACTTTTTATGCAGATTTTTGTGGAATGGGGTGAATGTGATTGAGTGAGGCACTTATAGATTCCTTGCCCTAATTCTAGGAATGTCTGCAATTTGCTACTTATCACTCACTAACCAAAAGAGGCAAACTTTAGGTTTTAAGCAAATGAATGAAAGGGGAAAAAATCTAGACCTTTCCACAGGGTAATAACTCTCATTTGAGTATGGGAAGGTCTAGGATTTTTCCTTTTCATTAATTTGCTTAAAGTACCTCTCCGACTTTGAATTTAAACAGTATATAATGTAAAAACGCCCAAGGAAAAAAAAAAAATTGGCGGCGGGACGAATTATTTTCTTCCCGTAATTCGAACTCGCCGCGCTGCCCTAGTGACGTAGTAATGTGGAGAGGTCCAGCCGGCTAGTCAGCCCCGCTCGCTTGCAAAGACGATCACAGTGCGCTCGCTAATTTTGCCGGTGCTGAATTTGCAATAGTTTCTTGCTAGCCGGGTGTTTTTGTCTCGAGGAATTGCGGATCTGGTGATTAAATATTTTTTTCGAGTTGTAATAATATTATAATACGTGTGTTTGTAGCGGTGTTCTTTTAGACTAGTTCAAAAACAGTTGTGAATTAAATTAATAGCAGAAGAATACAAACATACGTATCTTAATATTATTACAACTCGAACAAAAGTATTTAATCACCAGATCCGCAATTCCTCGAGACAAAAATACCCGGCTAGCAAGAAACTGTTGCGAATCCAGCACCGGCAAAATTAGCGAGCGCACTGTGATCGCCTCTGCAAGCGAGCGGGGCTGACCAGCCGGCTGGACCTCTCCACATCACTACGTCACTAGGGCAGCGCGGCGAGTTTGAATTACGGGAAGAAAATAATTTGTCCCGCCGCCAATTTTTTAATTTTTTTTTTTCCTTTTGGCGTTCTGCATTGACCGGCATTCTTTACATTATATACTGCTAAAATTCATAGTCGGAGAGGTCCTTTAACATCTAATAATTGCCTCTTTTTGGTCTTGTCCCGTGCTTGCCCTGACTTTGTGGCTAATTGTTTGTATATTTTGCGTAAAATTTTCACCAATGAAACTCTGCGAAGACGTTCACTATGAACATTCCGTTTTCCTTCAGCTTCAGCTAATGTAGCTTTGTCTACGTCATCTGTGTTCTTTGAATTCAAATTGGCTCGACTCTTCTTACTCTGCATCTTTCCCTGTTTGTCTTCTTGGCAATCTCATTTTGGAGGCATTTTGTTTGGCTGTTGCGATGTTTACACCCCGGGCACGCAGGCAGTCTCAAACTAAGAGCAAGCACCAGCCTGCTTGCTGGCCAATTGTCGTGGAATGGGAGCGATGTGCGCGGGGTGAGGGGGGTGGTGACGTACGCATCATCAATCGGCTGGATCTGGAGCGTCGTGAGAGAAACGATGAAGTATAAAAATAAGTTTTTGGGGAGAAGTCAAAGCATATTGATTCAGGTAGCCATTCATTGTTGGCAGAAAGATGTTTCCATCCTTCCTGCATGCCAACCAAAAACCAAGGCTAGAGGTTATTAGAGTAGATTTAATTTTTTAAAACTTTCTGACTGTCATGAAGAGAATTCTATACTCTCAACCAAAATTTTAAGAAATTTCCATCCTTGAGTGCCAACCAAAAATAGCTTGCATGCCATACTAATAGTGGTACGCGTGCCTAGGGTTCCCTAAATTTGGTGTAGAGGGTAAATGCCGTTGCGCTACTTGGTCTGATTTCTGATATTAAATTAGCATGCAAGCTAGTTTATTTCCCGTCGAGATTAAAGTGCATACGTTTTTGTTTTGAGGAAGGATGTAATATGCTATGCACATTTGTTGAGCTTCCTCGATTAGTGTCTTCTGCGATTGTGCTTCCTTCCTATTGTCATTTAAATCTGTTTGATACCTATTACCAACAACTAGATATTTCCTAATGGTTTGATGTTCGTGCGTTCATCAGTGTTCGATCAAAGGAGCAAACTGAAGACTAGAATTCAATTCGAATTTAATGTTTCACGTTACGTGTTTACTCTGGTATTTTTTTCCACAAAATTTCGAATGCATTTTCACTTTTGAAACATTGAGAAAATTAAATACCTGAGCAAACCACGAAACACTTCATTTAAATCCATTCCCTAGTGCTCGAACAGATTCCACTCTTCTAAGATAAGAAATGATTCCATGCAGATATTCAAAGAAAGATATGTACTAGCGAAAGACGGGATAGTGAGCGACTGACACCATCTGCCGCCTCTACAATGACGTCACTATGTGCGCGCCACAACGAAATAAAATAACCATTTTAAAATTCCAATGGGAATCTGGAATTTTTACCTTTTGGCAAATTGTTGCATGGAATGTTGAGTGGAATCATCTGACCTCCACTATAAGAGATTTACATTCTAGGTACAGGAGGGTCTTTAAAAACCAACTTTTTTGTTAATAAGGTCCGACATTGGAGAAAAATGCAATGTTTGAATTGAAGGCTATCCCGGAAGATTTTTTGAACCAAATGAAGAGTTGCGCTGACCAGTTCACTAACTATCAAGTATGGTGTATCTTATGTAGTATTTTACGTCATGAGTTACACTCATTACACGTCATGTGCTCATGTTTAAAAAAACCAGCCGTAAACATTTGACAAACACTTATTTCAGATAAACGTAATTGAGAGCAATATTGAAACGTACTATTACGGCCTGAAACCTCGAGACAAATACCTAGCGAGGAAATTGCGATACCATGTCGCCAGCAGATTCATGGAAAAGTACGAGATTGCCAGATTGAATGAATCCGATGAAATTGTTGGAAAAAGGAATCTGGTCAGTTTACTATTAAATCGTTGAGATAAATAATTATGATTAAATTTACTAGTTGGGAGTATATATTTTTAACTTTAAAGATTACTCAAAACAAGCAATTCCTTGCTTGTTTAACAGGCAGAGTTCAGAGTCTATAACAAGAGGAAAACAAACCAATTGTCATTTTATTAGGTAGATTACATAAATTTCAATTTCATTTATCGTTATTTATGAATGGGCACAAAATGTGGTAACACAAAAAAAGAGGTTTGCAATAATCCAAGTCATTTGTTTACAAAGGGCCAGTTTTACAACTTTTCTTAACCCCGAGCTAAGTGCTACTCTTAGGATTAAATTGCTATCGTCATGGCAACAGCTAATCACATACACGAAATTAATTAATTTTTAATTAATTAAAATTAATTTTGTTCCTGAGG
>QKMV01004002.1:0-10683 GCA_003287335.1 Lednia tumana
AGGTATTTTTGAAGTGATTTTAATATTCTTAAAATTATTACTAGCCGTGTAATTGGCTTTAAAAGTTTATTCCTTGTTACAACAACGTACTTTTTCCATGGTAATTGCTAAATTGAAGTCTTTGCTCCGCTCGCTACGCTCATCCAATTATTTCTAGCTAAAGATTTTTCCTATTCTGGTATGTTGTTTTACTAAAAACAATCAAATAGATTATAGACACCACGCGTTCCTTCTCGTTTCAAAAATGTCTTCCATTCTGCTCTATCATCCTACCTTTTTACGTTTCTTACTATATATGTTCCTTGCCTTTCTTCTACACCTTGATCTATGAAAACGGTCTTTCTAAACCCAATCTCCTTTTCAAAATGTCTGCTACTTCAAAACTTGCATCTCCTCGGAATTCCATGGTCAAATCCACCCTCTTCATTTACGGCTAAAGCAACTAAACTGCAGTCTTTCCACGCTCAGTTCTTCTCGTATTTTATACCTATACCTCAACACACTGTGAAAATGTCTAAGAAACGTCATCTCCGCTGTTTGCATTGTGTCTTTCCCGTCGTGTCACCGTTCCATATATAGAAGTTTTTAGTTTTTTGAAATGAGAAAATGGAAGGAGTTGGCGGACCAAACAGAGGTAGAGGTAGAAGAGGAAGCAAAAGACGATGATGAAGAAGAAGAGTACAGAACGTTGGGGAAGATGTGGCGAGCCTTTCGCGGAAAATAGCTATGATGTTAAATAATGCGCAGCTTGTCACTATGAGATGGATATGTTTATGAAATACACGTAAAGTATAACGTATGTATTAAGTATAAAGAAATAAGGGTGTTTTTTGTATGAAGAAATTAAGTCTGTATATTATTAATGCCAATCTTACATTTCAACGGGAAATCTTCATTCTTCATTTAAAATTAGTTTTGTAATAATCGTATGAATTTGCCAACCTATAGGTTACTTGTATAGATTCCCACACTTGTTTGAACTTAAAATATTTTCTCCCCGTCATCGTTCCGAATCCAAATAATTTCTACGGAAACCGTGCTTGAACACAAACTCTCCTTGCGCGTGGGGATTTCACAACCACCCGTTCTACACATTCGAATTCCTTCTTGATGAACACTAAGTGCTGTGGGCTGCTCGAAAGCGACACTCCGTTCTGCATGTTATCTGGAAATACTACATCGACTCCGGCGAACTCAGACATTTACACCCAATCATCGTCAGCCTACGTCAATTAACCATCCAATTATTTTAAGTGCGTCGGCAAATTTTAGCCCATGATTATAAAATCCAGTGAGAATATAAGCCGCCATCACAATCAGCAGCCATCGCATGGGCAAGATACATGGAAGTATGATACGTTGGAACTTTGAACCCAAATGGATTCCGTGTTGTAACTTGTAACAAGGGGACAGAAGCGACTGGCAGCGCAAAAAAAAAAATCCGCAATTTTCCACTTGTCAGTGGGTCAATGGAGGGCAGGTACTCGCTCCTATCAACACAGAAGATTTGGCCCTTCGGTCATAGCTTGCCTTATGGGATACGCAATGCGAGCCCATGTCTGTGTTAACTTCGATCATAGCTTGCCAAGGGATAGCCAACGCGAGCCCATACCTGTGTGGTCCGAGAAGAGATCCTGATATGTACGTTGAGCGCTTGTGTGCGGACTAGAGTGGTATCACTGTAAATACCAATATGCCGTGATTTTAATGTAAACTAGTGCATACTTTGTTGAGAATTCCATGTATATTACTATCTTCAGTTTTCGTTTACGGGAAATAAATGTGTTTTGTTGTTTCTAGATTTGATGGTAATGAGGAAAGCATGAATGCTTGCGTACCGGCCCGTATGAAAAACATTGCGCGGCACCTTTTTGCCGCGTAATTTTTCTGACGGCCAACCGTCGAGTTGCTTATCCCCAAAGCTAGCTGTGATCGGAGATTTGCCCGTGACAACACATTTTCCAGCATGGCCAGCATGGTTAGCATGGCATGGTGACTGTGTGGGTAGGCGTTGAACTCTGAATTGTACGGTAGTCGGAATCCGTATAGGTACCTACGATTGTTTTATTTTTTAATTCCCTAATTCGATTCGTGTACCTTTGGCATACATGCTTTTTTTTTCTTTTGCCACAGCAGAAGGAAGTCACTGGCAAATCTTCCGTCTTTACGACTGAGTACCTGCTCGTAATCGACCTACTGGCAAATGTTTCGCTGGCAAATGTTCATCATTTCCGTCGGGGATCGCACTCGCGAGGGAGCTCAATGCTGCAGAAGGCCCAAAAATAATGTATTAGACTAATTCATAGCCACGCTGGGATTCTGCAATTACACTGGAAACTAGGCATTTTTAGCGGAAAAATATGACCAGTGAAAGCTAAATTGCGCGAGTTTCGTAAATTACACGAAAATTAACTGAATTAGAATGGACTGTGGGGGAAATAGAAGCTGCATGGGCAAAGAAAGAGAACATCATAGATGTATAATTGTCGTGTTTGCCGACATAATCTTGGAAAAGAATCTGACCGGATCTAAAGTTTAGCTCAATTCGACAACTACTTTGGCGAGCGAGAGGTCTCTTAAGCAATCTGGAATGGGTACTGGAGCCATTGTTACGTCAATATAGGGGTTACTTATACAAATTACCATACCAATTAGAAGCCACGCAGTTTGCAAGGGTGGCGGGTGGATGCACTTACCGCGGCTACACCAACACCTGCATCCAATCGAATGGCGCCCCTGTTTGCTATCAATCCGGCGAAATCTATATCACTATTCTCGACACGGCCTTTCGAAAATTCCAGATTCATCGGTACATCCGAAAGCCAAACTGACGGAGAAAGTTGGCGGGAGAATTCTCTTCCAAAACACGTTCAAATCCTGCTGGTGTATACGCTGGTCGAAAGACAAAACTTGCACAGAGGGCAAAGTTTAGTTTTAAAGCTAAGAGAGACAGTATCGTATTTCTGACGAATAACTCGATTTAGACTCGAGGCCACGGCCAAGGCCCAATGGCCAGATACGATACGTATTTCAATGACATTTTGGCGTAGCGTTATTGTAAACGTTACACATTCCCATGCTGGTAAGTACGCGTACCTAACTATTATCCTAGTGCGTGGAGGTGGGGTTGGGAGAGGGAGAACATTTTGAGGTAGGTGTTCTAGTATCAAATACTTCATGTTCGTGAGCATATGTTTTTCCCTGTGATATTGATTGCCGTATCGTTTATGGGCATATTTTCCTTGTGGGTATATCGATGCCTTGTAAGGGCACATTTTTGCCCCCATGGTCTTATTCTTTGTCATGATCAAATGTGTGTGTATTAAATACAACTATTTTTTTTCCTATTCAAAAAATCTGTCAATTGGGGTACAGCAACATCTCCCCATCCTCTTGGAAGCGCTTGCCAACAGGGAGCAAATTGTGGGGTATTCTCACACCTCACCAGCATTGCAAATACTTCGGAGCTGTACTACAAAAACCACGAAATTTGATTAAAATATCATGGTTCGGAAGTAGCCAAAGTACGCAAGCTTTCAAGCTAAATCCTTGTAAATAAAGCACGCTACCGCCTCCAATTAACTGGATGTACGTAAAAAGCCCCGATGGCTTCTGTACTTATATTTTAGCGGTCGGTTTTCAGGAATGTTTGGTTTTGGCAAATGCTGTGTGCTTTGCCGGCCGCAACGCATACTGCCAGGGGTAATTCTGTTACTATGCCAACACATGGGTTAAACAAACGCGCCGAACGTAGAGGGGTGAGAAAATGAGCTAGGCTAGGTATCCACCCGTGGTAGATATCAATAAAAGATGTTGCTTTACGTGCGAGTGCTTTTCACCGCATCGGCTTTGAAAATTTACTCATCCCCAATATGTTCGATCTTTCTTTTCAAGTATACGACCATCGCTTATGAGTCCCTCTGCATCTTCAAAATTAATCAAAGGTTTAATATGAAATTATATTGCTCCGTACTCCTACGTTGAAAGCTTTGATTTGACGTTGATGGTTGACTGTGAGTAATGATGTGTTTGGCTTAGAGTCATATGTCAAATTAATCAATGGTTATCAATCTACCATCCTCAGGTCTCCTATATATATATACACTAATAACAGAGAAACAAAACACTTTCATGAACTTGTCGAGTACAAAAGCATGGGTATTCATAGCAACATAGCAAGATGGATTGTTTATTTTCCTAGTTCCAGCGCACACTCCTGTAACGAACAGAGATTGAACAAGTCGCTCGCTGACAGCAGCTCCTTCTGATTTGACTCCATGTAGACAATCGATTAGATGGTCATTTATTATAAACACATTTCTTAGACCAATAAAAAAATGGGAGGTGTGGCTATTTTATTTTTTGTGCCTTGGCTTCATACTGATAATATTGTCCCCCCAAGTATAACAGCAATGCGCGCTATCATAAAACCAAATCGCCAGTTACCATTCGCCTTTGGGCATACGTTTTTTCTTTTACGAAAAACATGGCACTTCGTTCTATTTCTTATTACAAGCGCAAGCCATTTTTTACTCAAAAGTCTTGCATCGGCACAGCAACGTCGTGCCTTCAGCTTGTTAGAAGGCCAGGTGCGAAAAAAAACTTTTCAGTCTTCTTGGCTTCCCTGCAGGGCTGAAAAACTTTCATAACAAAGAGAATAAATCTTACACCTGTTCTAAATCAGAATGTCTCAAATTTAGTTGAAAAGCACGCCAGATATACGTATTATGTACCCAGCTCAAGTCTATTAGTCACGTAGAGCTTCCTATGACATCGAACCTGAATTGAAAACCGTCAAAAGTAATCCACATTCGCTTAACTTAACATTTATTTCCAAAAAATGTAATTGGTTTGGTCCCGACAATTAACTTTAAAATGTAATAATAGGCTGACTTTTACTTTACTTAATTTCCAACACAAAAGTGCCAGTTTTCAACGGTCTATAATAATGAGTAATGACATTATTGAATCAAAACGTATAGAATTATTTATTCCACTTCCGTGTTAAAAGCTCAATATGAACAGATAGATCTTAAATAAATTCAGAAATTGCTTCGTCAATGAAATGTTTAGATCGGGCAAGTTTGTAGTTGGAGTTCTACGGGACCCAATACATGCCTACAATGAGAACCACACCAACCTAAAAACCTCCCCTTCATTTTATTCACAACCAATCAATTTTAAATTAAATACCGTGGATTGAACTAGTTTGGTGCATTTCGACTTTTGGTAACAACCAAGAGCAAATACTAGTAATCGTAGGTTCGCCCTGAATGTATCTGACGAATGACAGTGACAGTTCTCGGCGGACTGTCATGTATACCTAATAATCTTTCTTTCTTTGAATGCTAGTTTCATCAATCATCTGAAGACGGGAATACATTTCAATGGCAGATAAACAACAGTGCCGCGAACATAAAATGTAGTTTGAAGTTGTGTTGAACAATGAATGAAAAACTATATGAGAAACGAGGGCAGCTGAGAAAGATGGAGGCGACAGGAAAGTGGAGGCTCGACAACTCACTCGGAGTGCAGCTAGTTCCATCCTTTGTTCACGTTATGTCGCCCATTTGATACAAATTCGGTCGTTTTTTTTGTTTTTTTTTGATTTTTTTACCAAAACTGACGTGTCTCTCTTTCTGTGTTGGGTGCTTAAGTTTGGTTACCTGCTGTTTTCAATGCAAGCTGTAAAATCTCCTCCTGTAATATGATTTAACTTCAAAATGAACCTGTTTTCCATAGAAATTCGGCAAAGTGTTATTGAGGTAAGGTATGGTAGTGGGACAGTGCGACAAAGATGTTTTTTTTCTTATATTTTCTCTTGTGGCGGGGTAAATTGAATTTCCAATGGGGAATTTGACTAATGCTGTATGAGAAATCAATGAACACGGTGGTTGACCAAACCAGTACCAAAAGTATGCCATTTTAATACGATATCAGAACATTTTCCGATCCAACGTGATTCCTTTTCTCATTTCTGCACTGTTAGATTGGAGCTGGAAGTGAAATTCCAATTGCCTACATCATTTACTGGGCTGTTCATTGAAACCAAGCGCCGAGAAAGAGCAATAAAGCCGGCAAACATTTCTGATCTATAGCCAACATACTACATAGTATACAACATGATCCCGTCCCTTGGGCCTATCGCATGGACCTGCTCATTACTGGAGGCCAATCATTCCTGGCTCTCGCGAGATAGTATCATAAGCGCGGCAATAGAAATCATCGACGATAATTAATGGCCAATATTTTGTACACGTTGTTCGACGGAAAAGCGTACAAGTTACATGAATAACCTCTGAAATCGAGCAGCAGAAAAAACTCAGAGGTGGTGAAAATGAAACATTTGGTAATGTTCTAAAAAAACGAATGTTTAATCACATGATATTGAATCTTGTTTTCATCCCTAAACTCGCATGTGTATATGGAAGTGATTAAAAACATACCAGATGCGATCATCCTAAATATATCAGGGGGGTGAGTAGGTACTGTGTGTGTGGATATGTGGGTGGGTGGGGAACGAACATGCAGATCCACGACAGCATGTGATTAGGGATTAAGCGGGTGAGGGTGGGTTCACCCAGTAAATGTCACTTCTGTTCGCAGACTAGATTAAAATTTAAAGCACAGTAAATATCAGCTTGGAGCCGAACGGAAAATGGTACACGATAGCTGTGTTATCTCTTGAATCCTATTTTCTATAGCTAGATACATTATGCGAGGAAATAGTATAATGCTCACTTTTTCTATTCTATTACACGGTAATTTACTCTGCTTGCTGTAACTATATTATGCAATATGTCCTCTAAACTACGTTCTATGCAATCAATAGCGTAGAAGAGTACAGCCATAAAAGCCAGTCTGTGTTGGATTTGGATACCCATTGAATTACCTCATGCCTCACGATCAAATCAAATCTCACCAATGAGGTTGTCAGGGAAGGAATATCCTGGTTTAAACGCATGCCAAGCGAGTGGATTTTATTCCCAAAAAAGCTTAAAAGAACAAAATAAAATGATCTAGAAGATGCCAGACCGCGCGTAAAAAAATATATATTACACATTATGCAGTCTTAGAGTTTATTCCCCATAGTCTGGACCAAATTTTAACAAAATCATATTGGTGTTGATGTTTGACTAATAATCAATCGAATCAATGTTTGATGTTATTATTTGGTTCCGAATCGATGTTTGTGGTTGGTTTAAGTCTGTACACAGGCCGTACCTAGTCAACCACCCTCCTTGAATGCACACTGTACACCTACCTAGACCAAGTACATTTTTGACACAGACGGCTGACGAAGTCACCGAAAATTTCTGCCTGCAGCTATAATATTTTGTAAATACGCCAGCAAAACACACGGGTACGTCGACGAAAATTGGGTGCAACGTTGACCTCGCCGCCTACCTTTCCAAGGCCAGCGAGTTTTATTATTGCCACATGTATTTTGAAGGGTAAAATGTTGGAGATCTCTCTATAGATACGATATGCGGAATTATCGAAAAGTAATTCCCGGCTCGCTGATATTTTAGCTATGACTCAGTCAAAATATCGCATGCGTTTTGGAAAAAGAATTCACCTGTTCGTGATACCTGTCATCGAATAAAATCATCGTTATCAAAATCTTTATTTGAAAATGTGTGAGATATTCTATAAGTCTATTTTACTTTCAGTTCATTGTTATGTTTAGCTGTCACTAGATGTACATGGGAAATATGGGTGGTCTATATATGGTACGCATGTTGTTGTTTATTTGGGGTAAGTGAAAGCATTGCACGCGGTATCCTTTCTTGTAGTGGGATCATCAAAGACCTGTAATAATGCCAGGACAATGTGTCACTGGTAGGTGACAGATACGGTACAAACCATAATCCTGACGATATCCAGGGAATAATGACATAAACTTACCAGTACTTCGTCGATTTGTAAATATCCAGTAACCGAGAGAGTTTCGTGATCGTCTCTGGACGTGATAACGAACGACGCACTGGTAATCTGCGAAAATTCACCGGCACATCCCCTCACTCGTGCTAGCGAGCGAACACTGAGAGAGCAAGTGCCGAGCCGTTACGTCATAGACTATTGGATAGCTGTTTTTGAGCAAGTCTCAGAGGTGGCAGCACTAACTTCAGTTTTCAATTGGTTTCGAGAGTGGAGGAGCCGTGTCGAGTTGGGTCACGGTTGAAATGCGACTATAAGAATGCCCTGGTCGTAGCCTATCAAAAATGTAATTCATTGGTTTTTTCGTACACAGAGGCTTTTTTTAAATAAACTCGAGTACAATGCATTTTGCAATAATATGCATGTATGGTTCTGCAAACACAAAAAAATATATCTTAATTGTTTGTGTTGCAGAAATACCAACAATCAAATAATTCATAGCCTTATGGTAGACATTGAATGGATCACTAGCGTTCCAGAGGCAATCAACATTGGGGGATTTTTAAAGCCATAAGAAAAGCATTGTCCCACAACGTTGATTGACTCTGGAATTCCTTTTTCACTAGTCGTCCATTAGATGAGTAATGCAGTACTATTTCTTTTTACATCAGTTAAGGGCTTAAATAAAATGTAAATTGAATCATCTTAAACCCGTTTTATTTCATTCAATTCGAATTGCCCTTTACAACGGAATTTAGCACGGGGAGCAATTTGGAATGGTTTTGCTGGGATGAGAAGTTTGCACTTTTCTTTTAAATTTAGTTTTTACAAATCCTAGGTAATCTCTTATTTACAAATATTTATATTCAGACCTATTGGAAATCACTGTATATCCAGGATTTAGTTAGCAATGCACCTTTAAAATAGGTACATCGACAATAAAGCACATCAACAAAAATACATTAATTATAAATTAAGTGCTTAAAAGGTAGAGAATGTAATATCACTTTAGTCTGATGATTTCAGCAAGATTGCCATCATGGAAAAAACAATAAAATATATTAAAACATAACCCATAGTAGAATAATTTGATAAGATTCTTAATCTAGCTCTTTTACTGTAGCATACACCATTTTTAACAACAAAATTGATCACACAGAATTTGTATAAACCATAAAAAATAATAATTGTGCCTTGGAGAAGTCAGTCATCTTGGGTAATCATTTCCAGATCTAAGCTGCTCTTATGCTCTGAATGATCTGGAAGACAGCTACAAAAAAGAAAGAACAATGTGTTAGAAGTGCACAAACAGATCAGACTAGTGCTAAAAGAAAGCTGCACATCAAACTTGATGCATTATTCTATGACCTCAATGCAGTTTACTTAGGTCTATTACCTTCTATTTACTAGCAGTAGCATGTCTTTTCACAGAAATTCCCACAAAATACAGTACCTAATTTCCAACTTTAACTAATAAGTATAGTTAGCAAACATGTGCCTAATAAATAATAGGTAACCAATAAGTAAAAATCTTTAAGCTGGAAGAGGGCATAATATTTAGTTTATTATGCAAGTGTACAATAAGTAATTACTAGTAATGCAAGGAAAAGTTTTAGAATGTGGAACGTTGTTAAATGGAGAGTCTCCTTTGTAAATTGAATACAGGGTATGTCATTATACTTTCTTAAGGGGTCTGAGACCAGAGTCAGTGTGGCAGGAGTTCTTTAGGGTCAAGACACCCACCCATCTCATGGCGGATCCCAAACGAGAGGGTGGAACAATTTTCCAAGAGGGGTTTGGAGGGCAGTTCGATAGTTCGGACAGTTTTGCCTATGAAAGGGCAACTCAGCGGCACAGCCCTCGATTTTTAAAAAACTGTTTCAATGTTATATTGAAGCAAATCTACAAGTTTCAGATGAAATTATGGCAACTTGGCCATAAAAATGTCTATATATTTATCATCCCCAACAACAATGATAACAAGATAAGGGGTTCTTCTACATGACGAAGAAGAACGAGTTCGCGAAGAATATTGGTATCACATCAAAATCTGCCTGCTTAAGGAATTGAACCCCAGACCTCTGGTTTTTCTTACCATTGCTCTTACCATCTGAGCTAAACAAAACTAGTGATAGATCTCACAAGGAAAATTGAAACAAGAGCCTTCGACATATTTCAAAGACCGCTCTGGAACAAATGATGCTGTGCAGCAATCACAATCTATCCAGGTTAACTAACTTCCAAACAGGTGGGGTGCACTCAGATGATAAAGATTACAAACTTAACGCCATTTTAAACTAGCTGTGTGAATGGCTTTAAGTTTGTTATCTTTCTAAAGAACGAGTTTTATTTTATAGCTATTAATGATTTCTGGAAAGTGGAAAATACGTCCAAGATGCAAGACTTTAAAATTACTTGTGGAATGTTACCGGCCAGATTTGAACACCTGGCAACCCTGTGCAACTTTAACTGCAGGAGGCATTCCAAGAAGGCATTCCAAGGAGGCATTCCAAAAAACTTGTGCCCATAAAAGTGACATTTGACACTTTTCAACCTTACGCATTAAAAAGTAAAATAAATCACTTCGCTAGAACTCTCATTATCGCTACCTGCCCTGAACATGTCACATAGCCTGTTATTTATTTGTGTATATAAGAAGTGGATGGAGACCGAACGGTTTGGCATGTTGGATACTCCGGTTCTCGTGAGATCACCGAAGTTAAGCAACATTGCGGTGGACCAAAGGTTGGATGGGTGACCATTCACACGAAGGTCCATTTCTGTTCGGGAGAGAGGCTGGAG